>JAGDQP010054930.1:0-13245 GCA_022664845.1 Lepisma saccharinum
CACTTCCGTTGGTATCGCTTCCGTAATATATGCAGTGTTGCCAACTTCATGTGAATGTACAATTTCCCTGTATCTACTAAACGGCTTCAGATCTCGAATTCGCGTACATGGCGTTATCATAATCATGTCTACATCACTTTACCTACATGCTTACATTTGATACTTATCTGACAACTTTCTCGAGATATAGTGCATTACACAATTGAACATTGTGAATCTCTGCTACTTTTGGTTCTCATTGTTCGCTGTTCATGATCATTCTGTTCCTATACAGGGGCATTACGATACTCTACATGTGTGATTTCCCTTCCATATTGATTACGTTATTACTGTATGAGAACGTCCTGAATGTGGGACTATTTTGCATATCTTTGATGCTATAGCGACCAGAGTTTGCAACACTGTAGGTGAGAGTGGGTGTGTTTGTTTTTCCTTTCCATGCTGATTTAATATTCGTAATCAACTGACGTAGTTACATTTGATAAACATATAACTTTATATTGGGTTGGCAACACTGTTTGCTCTATTACATTGATTGTAATCTCCATATATCAGCACATGTACTGACTAAATATATGTGCAAACTATATTTGACCTGGTTGACCCGTTTCGAACATATTACTCCAGCTTCGCCTCCTTATGCCTATGCTCGTCCATTTTCGTTTTAAGTTTTAGGCCCCATATACTTTGTATTAGCCGCTACGATTTTGCACGCGCTGTTTTCTCCTTACTATCGTTACATGTGCAAACTTTCAGGGGTGGTTTCGATATGAGTTGTGGGAGTGTTCCCTTGTGACAATGAAAAGTTACGGATTTGGCTGGCGAGAAGATTTGGAAAGCGAAAGACCAATTGTTGGCTTGGGTCTAAATTAAGAGTTTTATGCGTAGTTGGTAGAGTTGGTAATTTACATGTTCTAGAGTTCACACTTACAATGTAAATGAATAATTTAGCATCAATGATTTTTCAAAGGAACCACAAACATTTGAAGTACACTTTGGTACCAGAGAAGTTTGTAAGACAACAAGACTAATCATGACAATCAAAAGCTATTTCTAAATTGTCAAAGACGTAACACATATTAAAATAGCAATAGTATTAGTCACACATAACTTCAATAACCTCATAAACGAAGCTTAAAAAAGTTAATTTCATCCTACGTACCTTTTTTTTAAAGTTGAAAACTGGTAATTGAGGCGTATTCACGAACAAAACGTCTATGTGTGTGTGTGTGTGTTTGTAAGTTGATTTATTTATGAAACAAAGGAATCCGATGTATCCTTCATATGTATTTGCACTTAGTTTGACCATATTGCAACAGATGGGCTTTGTATTCAGATATTTCAGGAGGGAAATGGACAACAAAAACTGTAACAGACGACCATATTACATACGTTTATCGTGAATAAGCGCGCGCTTAAACGTTGTGTTGGATTTATGGAACAAAAGCCTATTTTACATCATACCGCATCACCGCACACTGCTGACAAGATTAAACTTCCTTGCCGTTTTCCTTAATGCATACGAAATGTAACATAGACGTTTGTTCGCACATACACGTGTATACCTCAATTATGTAGAGTTTCGGTGGTGTTAAAAATATCTTCTTCAGGGTGATGGAATAGTCTGTTAGCTGAACTTTAAATGTAAATTTTGATCAGTTAAAAAATAAAATTTTACTGATGTTCAAGATCATGATTTGTACTCGAACCTGCTTTCCTCTTAGAATAAGGCATCAACTTTGAAAAGTGAGTCGAGTAGATCTGAAAACTGACTGTTAACTGGCCTGCGACTGTTCCCGAAGGTAACTGAGGGTCCTTATTTATACTTGAAGTTTGAATTAATCTTATTGGACTTTGATCATTATTTATGACTTTGTCACAACTGTGAGAAAATCGATCACCTGAGTATGCAATTGATTCGTATACTCTAAAATATGACCACTCCTGTACTGTACTCTACCACGTGAATATGCAGTTTTATATGTACTGAATCATGGTTATTTCTAAGCTTTAGTCTATCACGTTGTTTTGTAGTGAGTATTGACGGATTCAGGTGTTAGTTATTTCCCAATACTGGACATTGAAATTGAAATCTTAACTTTCAACTACAAGAAATAAAAATGTGATGTTCGTATGTTACTACCATCTTCACTGATATATTTATTGAATATCGAAACATATAATGTATTTAATTTTTAAAACACAGAAATATAGATACTCGACACGATAAAGTCTCACACAGCAACAGGGGTAACCGTTCTTCTCAGAACATATCATGCTCGAATGTTCCAGCAGAATTGAGGCTCAAACGTTCTATTTATTACTTTCTAATAAATTCAGACTTCTCCAATTGTGTTTCAAACAACATGCACATAGACAAAGAAATACCATAAATAATATCTTCCATGTTGTGATTCAGAAACCCTAACATTCAATGATTTGAATGTAGGTCTGCACCTTATCTTCTAGTTGAAGGATTGGTGTTCGAATAGGTTATGCTCACTAAGAAACTTAGAATATGTCATTATCCCTCCCAAAGCTATGAATGTTACGATAGATCGAGTTTCCGTATCAGAAGGGTTGGCCCTAATTGACAGATGAGAGTGTCTTCAGCAACGATTCAATCAGTGACAGAAAAAATATGAAAGAAAATTTTGCTTTTGGCAAAGAGCAATAAAAGATTAGAAGTTTATTGTAATTCTTGTTTAGTCTTACATTTGCACAAGTACTACTGGGACATGTATTCTCGGTGAAGTTTGTTGATGGATATTTGAATCTGGCATCTCTGATTTAGTGCCATCATGGTATAGTAATCTGAACATTTGGCTTTTAAGTTAACGATGGGGAGCATTATTAATCCGCCATGTGTACTACAGCTCCTCGTTCAACAGATAATAAATGTAACGTTTCTTACAGTGTTCTTTTGGGATTATGCGTGTTGCAGTTATTTCTAAAGTAGCTCGTGGCAAGCAAATTGCATATGTCCAAAATCTATAGAAAACTGAAAACGAAGAGCAATGCATCACACACGCGTATACAATACGCTTCTGAGTAGTAATATTACAGAGGATGTTACAGCGAAAGAACGAGTTGAAGGAAAATACAAATACGAAATTGAGTTTTTTTTCGATAGTTTTGTTCAGATATTTATCTTCTTCTTACAGTATCAAAATCGGGTAATAAAGTGTAACACGTTCCCGTTTCTTTCAAGCGATTTTCTCAGGATTACCAGTTTAGAGGGGTGTAAACGCAAAATTGAGTGGGTGCATATATAGTCTTGCAGAGTCTATGCTTGTTCTAACCGTAAAATTTTATATTTAATTTACTATTTAATAGGATGAAAAGAAGGAATAAAAGACTAACAATAGTATTAATTTATACCTTGTTAATGACTCCAGTATGTAAAATAAGTTTCATTATCAATAGCACGTAACCTGAGTATCTTCGCACGATCACAAGAACTTAACAATGGCCAACAGTTAGGTAAACATACATTATCTAACACACCCACACACACATGTGCGCTTGACAAAAACAGCACATACATATTTTATCCCTCTCGCTTGATCTCTACTTTTCTTAAACTCATTAAAACATATTTCCCACTGTATGAAAGTAAGGCTTTTTTACAATCTGCAAATAATAATAACCTTTCTTCTTTTTACTTGTTTACACGAGAGACCTCTCCATGTCAATCAACTTCCAGTCTTTTATTACGTACATTAGTTTGTTGGAAACTAGGCATCCAACCAGGCAGATATAGTAATAACGAAAGAGAAAAAAAAACTGCACCTCTTGATATCTGTCACCCAGAATGGTATTTGTCTAACACTCAAACACGTATGTATGTTACAAAACCATTTTTATTATTTGGTGTGTTTTATAGTTTTCTGTCCTACATTATGATTTTGTAGATTCCTTTTGTCCTAAAATTTCAGCCCTTTTTCTAATTTATAAATATACACATACAGCAGAAACCCAGAAATCATCTACATGGGTGTGACAGATAACCGGGACAGTATATATATATATATATACAGATGCTTATCAGAATAATGGAAACACCTGTAGTTGGCAACACGTCAGATGTATGGGTTGGCAGTGGTGTCGTGGCGACCGCAGCGCCGGACTGCTGGTGCTGGTGTGTTAGGTCGGTCTCCATACTACGTCAGGCGTCGTGGAACAGGAGTGTGCAGTGGCTGCAGCAGACGGAGGTAGTGTAAAATGGGAGACCTCTCAGAGTTTCAAAGAGGGCAAATTGTTGGTGCGCGGTTATGTGGAGTGAGTGTGACGGCAGTGGCTAGTGTGTTAGGTGTGTCGCCAGGGACAGTGTCGAAGGTGATGACGGCCTACACAACACACGGGAAAACCACATCGGGGAAGCGGAACAGTGGGCGGAAGAAAAGCATCAGTGACAGGGCACGCCGGGTATTAAAGCGCATTGTCACGCGGAACCGTCGTGCCACTGCGGCGCAAGTGACGGATGAACTCAATCAGCACCTCCCCCAACCTGTTTCGACAATCACAGTCCGCCGCGAATTACATGACATGAAATTACGGGGTCGTGTTGCACGGGCCAAACCTCTCATCAGGGACCAGAACGCTTTAGCACGCCGCAAATGGTGCCGCGACCATGCAACTTGGACCGTTGACAACTGGAAACGTGTGGTATGGTCGGATGAGTCACCATTCACCCTATTCCAAACCACGGGCCGTGTTTATGTGTGGAGAACGCCCAAAGAAGCGTATGATCTGCAGTGTCTCCGCCCAACTGTGAAACATGGCGGCGGCACGGTGATGCTGTGGGCCGCAATATCATGGTTTTCATTGGGTCCTGTGGTCACACTTCGCGGACGCATCACTGCCAACGATTATGTCGCAATTTTAGGAGACCACTTGCATCCTATGGTCCGGATGTTGTTCCCGGACAATGACGCCATATTCCAGGATGATAATGCACCCATTCACACAGCTGGAGTTGTTGCAGCGTGGTTTGAGGAACATCGGGATGAGGTTCAACACCTTCCCTGGCCCGCCCAATCCCCAGATCTCAACATAATTGAACATCTGTGGTCCATCTTGGAAACACGACTCCGGCGACGATTTCCACCTCCATCCTCTCTCACAGAACTGGCCGATGCCCAGCACGAGGAATGGTGTAATATTCCACTTGCTACCATTCACGACCTCTATGCCTCCATCCCACGTCGCATCAAGGCTGTTCTGAAGGCGAAAGGTGCCCGACACCATATTAATCTGGTAAGTTGTACTTTCGTTCAGGTGTTTCCATTATTCTGATAAGCATCTGTATATATATATATATATGTGTGTTCGCCTCAGAATGGTTAGTATTTGCATATCAATCCTAATGTAAATGGAAGCGGAAATACAGTACAGAACATCAATAAGCAGTCTGTTCTAATATTCACTACTACTACTACCTATATGCTTGCACACATTCACCTACATATTCACATTTGCATATCGATATTAACTATATGAATTTGAATAAATATATGTAGAAAATGTTAACTTTTCCTTCATTGTTTTCGCTCATCAAGGTTCTGATAGCATCGAGGAAAAATGTTAACGTATTGATGAAACATAAAGGTTATTACATTCTCTCTCTTTTGTTCAGTGTGTATTTATGAGGAGTCCAGCATCCAAAGGATAAAAGTGATACTGACAATTAAAAAAGTTCGAGGTAATCTTTTATATATAGGTGGAAATATATGTGACACAAGACTGTCATATTTTGTACAAAGAAAACTTGAACCTTAGTGTGTCCATTTACAAAACAGGACACTTTTCTGTAACATGTTTTTATTATATTTAAAACCTTACCTTGAACTTTGTTTCTTCTTCAATGTCACCTGTATCCCTTGACTTCTGGAGACGCCACATATACGTCTTTTCCTGACCTATTTCGTACTTTTCTAAAATATTGCAAACTTGAAAACCTAGTAAAATGTACGTTTATTTAAAATGTCATTAAGACATTTTGCCATCAGATTACAATCTTTCTCAAGATGGCCTGAGCTGAATGGGCAGTGTCGGGTTGATTTTTTTTGTTCCTCTGAAGTAATCCGTAACTGAAGCATCACTTATATTTCGAAAGTTTTTCGGACAGATAGTTTGCCACAGTAGTCAGAGTTTGGCTAGCTCAAAGAGATCACGAAAGACAGTGTTTGACGAACAAAAATAGGTGGTCCGAGGGCTCAAGCCAAAATGAGGTGACGTCAAACACAGCTACTGCTCTTGTTCATTGGATCTTCGAGTAGTTGCTGACTACCTACCATAAATTTTCCACAAATCTTATGACAATGATTCCATCATTCTTCACAAGCACTTTCATAAGGCACGTGTTTATGCGAAGGTAAATCATGATTTTGTTTCACCTGTGAAATAGTAGACGCTTATGGTGAAAAGAACTTTGGCATCTAGATAAGGAACACGGTGACGCATACCTAGAGTTCATACAGCCTTGAGCTCGCTCCTTGTAACTTGGTTTTGTTCCTTTACAAGACATTAGAATTAAGAGATGCATATTTTGACTTGCTTCGGTCTGTCACGAAAAGGATGGAGATTGTTCTGAAGCCATGTCAAAGGATGGGCTTTATTACATATACACATTTTGTACACTCATTTTAAAAGTGCATTCATCTTATTGTAAACTAACAGAGTGATTCAGAAAGCAATGCCTACAAGGTGATGCCTTTATTTGTGTTTGACAGATAGCACCGATACAGGTATCAGTGGAAAGCTTGCAATGTGAGCTACAAATGATGGCATCATTTTTTAACATAGTCCCCATTACGGGCAACACACTTGAGCCAACGCAAAACAAGTTTTTTTCATGCCGTCGGTGAAGAATTGTGGTGGCTGCTGCAACACCATTGCTGAACTGCTGCTTTCAACTCCGCAATCACAAGTGTAGCGTTGACCTTTAAGATGATCCTTAAGTTTGGGAAAGACCCAAAAGTCGCAGAGTGCAAAATCCGGATTATAGGCAAGATGAGGCAGAATGTCCGTGAATTAGGCGCTGCAGTGCTTCCTGAGGTTTGTGGCTTGTGTGCGGACGTGCATTGTCGTGGTGCAAATTGCCTGTTTATCTTTGCGAGTGCGTTGCAAGCTGGCCCGCAGCTTTATGGTGTCAACGTAGCGATCTGAGTTTATTGTCTTACCGTTTCGCAGAAATTCAGTATACACGACCCCATCCCAATCCCAAAAGAGAGTCAACAACAATTTGACAGCAATGGAACAACTTCGAATTTTTTGTCGGAGGAGAGGGCGTGTGGCGGCATTCCATCGACTGACGCTTCGTTTTCGGGTGGTAATGGTGTGTCCACAAATCGTCACTAGTAACAATTCTACGAAGAATATCATCACCTTCCTGTTCATATCGCAGGGGCACCTGCTGACATATTCTCTTCCTAGACACTTTCATGTCAGGCGTCAGTTGCCGTGGTAACCAACGAGCGCACATCTTCTTGTAACGCAGATGAACCTTAATGATTTGGTTCGCTGAACCAATGGAAATGGCGAGCATTGTTGCGATCTCGTATTGCTTGATCCTGCGATTGCCCGTACTATGAAACAAACCACGTCAACGTGAGCTAAGCGACGTGAGTCTTTTTTGTTTACTAAATTAAATTTCACTTTTATGGACTTACCCTTCGCTGAGTTCTTTGTAATACTAAATTTGGAACGACGTCCTATTCTTACTAGGATAATAATAAAAGGTAAAATTATCCTCTGTGTGATGCGCACGCGCCGTGAATGGCTCATCGGACATTTGGATTTAGTGCTCCACATATTGTGCACTTTTGCATGAACTGATGTAGAGTGGTCAGTCCCACGCTCAACCGCCTTTATCTCCCAAGGTGCCAAGAATATCAATGACACTCTGGTAACCAATTTCACAGGAGATTGGGTGCATTTCAGAGTGCCAACCAGGAGAATACTGTTAATGGCCGGGATTTGAACCCGGGTCGCCTGATTAGTAGACGGACGCGATATCGCCTTAGCCACGGCGACTCGTACCTATTAAGATAATATCTGATTTAACTCTTTGCCCCTTGCTTCTGGACTTAAAGTTCAATGTTCATGAAATTTCTTCGTGGTAGTTCCAGATTTTCCATTATTGAACCGAAGTATATTATGACAAGGAATCTAATAACGATAAGAAAAATGTAATTCCAAAATCTTGAACTCGTTTTGAACGGAAATAACGAACCAAAATCTTCAAATTTACGTTATGAAAGTGTTTATCGAATTCATTCTAATCATCTTCTCTACAAAGTAATTTCTGGTTTTATATCCTAGGTTTTTTCGAAACAAAATAGCACATGCACTTTGGTTACAATAAACACATTTACTTTTAAAATGACTTGTCTCCAAGCAGCAGACACACGTTGCATCAATTGATGAATCCATTTAAAAGGATCCAAATCAGTGTTTGTCAACGTATTTTATTAGTGCCCCCAAATGATCTGACACGAACTGCTTGTGGCTCGGTCTTACACGTGCTAGACTTGCGTTGTTCCTTTTTTTTAAATAAACATTGAATGAAATTATTTGAATTACGTTAGTCCGAAGAATCAGACTCGTAAGTTTTGAGGCACACTTAACAATTCACGAAGTTTCAACACTTCAGGTTGCGAAACACTGGCCTAAATTAACGGTGGTTGATTGGTTACACGTAGTCAGAGAATTCATAAATTAGAACAGGTACATTACCGTGACGCACGTATGGAGTAAGAGGGTGGGTAGAGTTTTATTCAAGAGAGGCTCTAGTAAGATCAGTTTGAATATCCGACAGTACGACTGGAATCTACGGACCTCGATAGTGCAAAGGCAAAGATTGCAGCTCTTAACAATTAGTCCAGAAGGATTGGGTAAACAATATGTAATAGAATGAGTAACCTGTACTTAGCATTCTAAAGTATATCAGCTTTGTTTAGATTGGGTATGGATAATTAAAGTTGGGTGCCCGGATCTGGAAAATAATCTCAAAGGTGACTACGAAAATAGATGAAGATAACACTAGTATCAATCTGTTAGTTCCTGTGAACGGTTTAAGATGAATTTGAGGATCCGTTTAAATGGTCCAAAAAGAGATCGCGAATAAGAAAATGCAAAGTTCTAGGGGATACAAGCGAAATGTGCGAACGTACTCGCCGCTCCAAATGCATTTTTGTTATTTTAATGTATTCTAGTTCCCTTGTTGTCAAATGCATGGATTTTCTCTACCATTTTATACAGGCCTTATGATTCATACGCTATGAAGATTTTGTATCCCAACACTATACGAAGTTCAAGACTTGCTGCATTATGTCTGAGGTTTTCCCAAGATAAGAAGTTACAAAAAACTATTACAAAGCATGCTCTTCCAGAGTAACTGAAAGAAACGTGGAAAATCATGACGACAATTACGTAAAGAATACAGGAATATTATTGGTATGGGATGTGGGAGCTCAGTGGTACATTGATAGAGATAATGCTGGAGAATGTTTAAAACTCATTTGGTTGACACTCGACTATGTGATTTCCATTTTAACGATACTTGTTCCAAAACAATTAGATCGATTGCAAACAAAAATTAATATAATAAAGAATTCAGAAAATAATTTTCACCTGATTCAAAAGTTAATGATACTTGTTTTGACAAGTGTGACAACTAAATGGAAGCTTAGCAAATCGAGCCAAGAAGATTTAAACAAGATTGCCTCAAGCAGTCCAGTTTACAAGAACTAGGGTTAAAATGGTCTTGACATGATACAAATGACAAGCAGGTTTCAAATGGGATTTAATTAGCGGAATTGCGTATATTTTTACAATAGTTCTAGAAACCAGTGTGATCTTGCCCAGATCTTCCTTTATTCCATTACGCGTCCTATTCTTTTGTATTGAAATACATTTGAAATGTTTCGCATTTGTCTGCGGCTGGATTTGAACCTCCGACCTTGTGATTCGCTTTGGGCGTGATGGACCTTCATCGCACAGAGACAATAGCGGGAATGCAACGAAATACAATTCAAGGGTTTTAGAAGTTTAACAAACTTCCTCGCATAGCTACTTGTTCTAAAAAGATTGGCTTACGACTGGAATAGGCCATTCCTATATCCACGGTAATGAAACTCAATTCTTAAACACATATTCTTGCATCAGTTGATAACATCTGAACTGATTGCAACCAAAATATTATTCTTGATAAATGGAATTAAGCTGAAAGTTTAATAACATATTGAAATTAACATTAAAATATTACTTCAGTTAACGTTTCCATGGTTACATGCTTTTATTTTTAGAGTTTACAGAAGCGAAAATCTCAGACTATAGAACGTCAATGCGATATACTTGCTTAGTTTAATTTTTGAAAATAGCAATGGAAGAATGAAGTGTGAATACGACCCTTTTTAACGAAGTTAGAATATATTATTAATATTCGATTCTTCTTATCTAAGAAACAAGTACAAAAAAAAGTTGATTGGTTGGGATTAATACAGATCTGTCTCATTGAAAGCCTATTGCTTTAAGAACTTAAACGAGAACAGAGTAAACACCTCACCTTTCTTGATATATACGCTTATTTATAGCGATTTTGTGTTGTATAGATCATCTTATTTGGAAAAATTACTTATATGGTGAGCCGTTTAAACATGAGGGAATCAGGAGTTAAAAATTGATTTTCTTAATAACCTATTTTGTATATTTTCTTACATTCCTTGTTTTCTCACGCCACCTTTCACACACGCACAAACTTACTTAGTAAATGATGAAATTAATGGCTACTTTATCATTGGCAAACGATTTTCACTACTACATAAAGCATGCAATAAATTGGTCGGAAAATCTTGCTTTCTTATTCCTGCAATACCACGTCACTGGGACTCGAACTAGAACAAGACGAACTACTAGTGGAAGCCTCTTTCTTTTCTCTCATATTTTCTTTCTGTTTTACTTGATACCATGCGAATTTTTCTGAGGAATGTATTTCTCTCAATAACTTCTTATTTGTTTTGAGTAACTGATACGTTTCATTACATGACTGACTGAAATCTGTTTTACACAGTAACACAGCTTTCGCTGTTCCAAAACTGATGTTTTTCTTTTCAGCACCACAAAAGTCATTTAAATGTGCAAACACTCTTTCAACATGTGCATTTGTTCCTGGGACTGGCAGAATCAAGGTGACTAATTTCTCGAATGTTCTGTGATTTAAAGTACCCATCGCTCTCAAATTTCTATGGAATTTTTGTTCCATTCAGCTATCTTCTCACTATCTGCAAAACATTTCATTGACACATATTCATTGAACATCAGTTCGAAATCAAACTGACGATCACGAACACAAACACTAGATCCCTTCCCAGTCGAATTTTGTGTTAAGACATGCACACTGGAATGACTCTACTTCTTTGTATTGAGGTTCCCATTCCTTTAAATATGAAACGGTGTTTTCATAATATACAGAAGTGATGTTTAGTAGTTACACCAACCAGTATCTTTTGAACATATATGACTATAAGCCATTCTCATTGATCAGCAATAGGATTGTCAAAAATGCTATTATGTTCATGTCGAGGTTACCCCAGTTGTCGGAGTAACTTCGACACCCCTGAAAAACAATCTGTCGTTGAAGTTGATAGGATGAACTTCGACAACAGAAAATTGTAGAGGCAAGCGTTATTGTGATTCTTTGACAACTGTCGAGTACCAGGGTCGCCAAAGGAAACCTTCCTTTACTGCAAACGTAAGTCGTGCATGTACAGGAGGAAGAAACAAAAAACAAAATTTAAACAAAAGAAAAAAAAACATTGTGGAAAAGTGCCTTTTCTCTGCGATAGAAAAGTTCTAATCCACCAAGCATTCCTCCCACTCGAAATACGGGTCCA
This sequence comes from Lepisma saccharinum, assembly GCA_022664845.1. Classification (NCBI taxonomy): domain Eukaryota; kingdom Metazoa; phylum Arthropoda; class Insecta; order Zygentoma; family Lepismatidae; genus Lepisma; species Lepisma saccharinum. The sequence continues at coordinate 11,898 of JAGDQP010054930.1, forward strand.
CGGTTTTCTTATTGCAGATACCATAGGTACACTTGTCTATGCACTGGACCCAGTCTGGGCCGCGGTGGTGTTCATAGTCGCATTTGCAAATGAAGCAAATGTTTTCATCCCTTCCTCTTGCTAATGTCTCCTCCACGATCACTGCGCGACTCTGCTGTCCCAATGTTCCTGGCTACTGTTCACTGCTGACTTATGCAATGTTACGCCCAGAGATCTCCATCTTCTTTCCCTGTTTTCGCTTCTGCCTTTGTTGGTCCTTGGCCTGGGACGTCAGGTACACCGCACGACTTGCAAGTATGTCTTGTAGAATCGATATGAGGCAATTGGCAATGGTTTGGGGAACCTTCTGCAGAACCTGTCCAGCTTCGAATGGATACAAGTCACAAGATTTGAACGACGCCCACCACACTTCTGTACTTCCCTTTGTACCTGTCTAGAAGCGTAGTTCTTGGCACTTCTGCCATCCTGGCGGCTGCAGCTATTGACATACCATCAGCGAAAATTTTGATTGCCTGCTCCATTTTGCTGGGGTCGTAGTTTTGGCAGGAACGACCTCTCACCACATTCTTGTACATCCTGACCAGACGCAAAGATACTTAATATCCATAAATAAAATTCAAATTCCTAGCAAATATTTGGTGCCAACTTTCTGACCAAACATATTTTTTGTTTAGGACCCACCTTCCGCTCCTGTCTCCTAACATACTTTGTTCAGATTAAGTTGTGCACTTTTGAGGTCGTGGATCACGAGGAGTTGTTTGGTTTCCTCAATATGGGACAGGCTATCCCTATAGATGTTTGGATTCTCGGTATTCCGGCACTGCGAGATTTCCTTTGTTCCCTAGTCTTGGACATAAGGTGTTGCGAGATATTTTCTGGACCAGGCATCCAATATGTTCTCCTGGTCGATTTTCAATTTGATTGGGAGGGGAATTGCGACGTGTATTTATTTGCTCTGAACAACAACAACAACAACAACAAATATCCAACGGAGGAGTTCAGATAAACATTTTGCTGTAAAGGTGAATCAGACACACCTTACTTACCACCGTCCATTTTTAGAAATCCTTTAGTCTCTGAGACTTAGAAAGAAGGAGGGATCGAATGGATTCATTGGAAATCAAAATTTTGGATAGAAAATGTTTTATGGTTCAAAAGTAATAATGGAAATAATTAATATTAAAAAACAATTGAAACGCAACAATAAGATGTTGCTATGCAAGTAAAGTTTCAATAAAAATGCAGTTTTGTAGAAAATATACATTGAAAAACATAACGGCTTAAAAGTTATTTCCACATAATTTTGGATTAGCGGATTTTTTCTTTTTAATCTACGTCTTTCCAGCAG
>JAGDQP010054931.1:2930-13245 GCA_022664845.1 Lepisma saccharinum
TAGTCCATTTGAAGTGTGCTAATGAGTATTACTATGGTCACTTTTGAAAATTTCAATTTTTTTTTTTCATTTTCCCGGTATTTTCAAAAATTAAAAGGTTAGGGTGTGACTTCCAAGGTCTCTTAAAGATATGCACAAAATGGCCCTTTAATGTTAATTTTTACATTATATGTTACGTTAACATTGGCGTTAGTAAGCTGGCAAACATAGTTATTGATCTTACACCCAAAAGAAAACAGGAGGTAAACAGTTTTTCTTAGTTTCGTCAAAACTGAGGCCAATGGACTTAAGCTCTTTTAACAAGTCATGCATGATCCAATTACAAAAAAGAGGGAGGAAGAAACCTGTATTTCTACCAGACATACGTTCAGCTGATTTTCAAGTCTTTGTCGTCTTAATTGCATTGGACAATATGATAAACAATGGCAGGAAATAAATTGTCCGAAAGTATACTCTGCAATATTGTATTGTCATAACTTTATAGGTTGAAGACTCATTGGGTATGCAGTAAGTATCCTTTCATGTGAACGGTTTTTCTCTCTCTATTTTTCGATATTCAACATTCCACTATACTTGCTATCCAAAATATCAAAATATCTTTAATAATTGAAGGGTACACGGAAAGAACAATCGAAGTTCATTTTGGAGAGTTGTGGGATACGCATTTTAAAGTGAATTTAAATTTAATTTTTGCCTCTAGGCATATTTGATTCAGAAGACACCTGAGGCCAAAAATTAATTCCAAATCAAATTGCTTACACTTTCAAATGTGTGTTTTCTCACAACTTTTCAAAATGGACTTTGATTGTTACTTTTGTGTACTCTTCAATTATGTTTACTGTATAGAATAAATTGTATACATATATTCTTATTGGTAATAATGATGTTAGTACATGGTGTGTAAATTGAACTGTTCCTTCATTCTTTCGTTGCAGGTGCGCGATAATTCACCGCCAAATAGAGTTCTAGGCAAATGTCAAGACCTATGTAGGCGAGACAGAACCTCCTCCAACAACTTAGTTCGAGATTGTAAATCGTTCGACTTTGCTCCAGGTGAGAGACTGGCGACATATAGTCCGAGCCCAGAATACGAAGAGTCGACTTGTTACTTAACGAGAGAGAAGCCACACCCAGAAGGCATTGGAAACTTGATCCTAGTCCCAAATCGTATTTTATTTGTGGAAGTCTGTTTAAGCTGTAAGTTTACATGTTTATTTTATTTTAATTTATTACAAGGGTTGATTGAAATGTCATGGCAACGACTATACTACACGTGTGAAGCAACATCACTGTTTATCAACGGAGTCAACACTCATGTGAATCAGTTAATTCAAAACCTGTGTAGCTTCGGATGCTATCAGCGGATCTCTTTTTATTATTAACTGTTATGAGTCAATCTATGGCGCGGAGTACCTTAGAAACACTACCACAGCTTGTAGAAAAACTAGAATAGGGTAGTGCGTCATTACTATAGTAGCGACAAAACTTCTGTGCCGGTGAGGCCTGGATACAATGTCTTTCAGTTACCAGCTAGTGAGCCTAAGCTGACAGCAAGAACATCCTTGGCTGACAATCATGTGCAGTATTGCAAATTTGCCACTCTTGCGGGAAGTTTTGAATGTGTCACTTCACAGTGAGGAGTATTAGAGAGCGTGGTGTTCGTTATGCATCCCACTCAACGCCCACGCTGAATGTCTCCGATTCACAGCCGAGCGAGTAAATTATGTAATATTTCTTTTCTTTTCATATTTTTGAACAAGCGAAACTCGCTTCGCTGCCGTCCGCTCAAGGTCAGCGGAACAGAAGCATCGTTGCTACTATACAAGCATTTCTAAATTATCGTCCACAGGTATCGTTTTGCAACCATGTGCAACCTTAATTTTTACTCAGGGTCGTCGTTCCAACTTCTTAAAGGTTCTTTAGATCGCTTTGATAGGGTAACTGTAGTTTACTTGACCCGTAGTGCCTTGTTTCCTGCTAGATTACCAAGCAAATGATATCATACACCAGGGATGGTTCCTCATAATAACATGTTTTGCCACCAGATTGCGCTTCAAGTGTTTATCAATTTTAGTGTCAGTGTTGTCTTAGTTTTCATTCAATTCTCGTATTATTATTATTATTATTATTATTGTTTCAACTATTATGAGAAGCGTTAAATTTATAGTAACTTTATAGCTTTATAAACTTTTAAATCACTACTTCCTAAAACCTCAAGAAAGACATAATTTATTGAAATTCGAAAACATCCTGATGATCACACATCGGGAACACATGAAACATATAGATTTTGACGAGATACAGTTGTGTTCGAGTTGAAAAAAATATTCACCTTTGCGTGCTCTGCAGGTATCTCAATCATATACAAACCTTGTATGTTATTCATATAAACGTCATGTTAGTTCAGTTTTGGCATATTGTTCAACTGTTTGGACTTTGAATTTTTCCATCGCCCAAATTTTATGAATTAGAGCGTACACGGCAGAGAGCTCAACGAAGATCACACTAGGAAACGATTAAGGATCGAGTGAAGTGGAGATTATGGAATTCGTAAATATCCGGACATGTCCACTAGCTTGTACAGTCTATGAAGAAAACATCTAAACTTAGACTTGTTCCCAGTAATCACAATCATTTTCCTATCATCTATCGTACTGCGCATGTAATATATCAAATTCTTATTTTAAGAATATTCAAGTCTTAGAAATCATTTCATGTGTTTTCTTTTAGTTATTCATCTTATCGTTATCTCTTATCTCTCATCCCTTATCGTTCAACATTTTGTCCGAAATAATTGGTAACTCCGTTGTTTAACAGTACATAGGGCATAGAATATAGAGCGTTTCTAATGTGATATTTTGTTTACTTACAGCAAGTCGGATCGAAATGGAGTGCCCGCATCGACGCTACGTTATGGAGAGACACCCGAAGAAAAAATTGGTGTACAAAGAAGGAGATTACACGGAAGTAGCTGTCGCGAACCGAACGGAATGTGAGGACAGGTAGGTGCTTTAAATATGAAACTAAATAAAAATACTATATATATATATATATTTGTAATATAGTTATTGGGACAAATGTCCATGCTGCCAACAAATCAAATATCTCGGATGAGAGGAACAAGGTGGAACGAAAACTAACGTAATGTTTCAGGTACATTCATAAGCTTTAATGGTTCCACAAAACAGCTCTGTTTTAGATGTACCAACCATTTTGCCACGTGGGAAAAATCAGCGAAAGTTTCTGTTCCTTTGATCAACAGAAACTCACTTCTGGCTGTCAGGGAGATCGACTATAGCGCTTATGACGGAAAATATGGAAACTAATAACCCAGTAGCCGCCACGATTCTATAAACAGCCAATGAACGCTTTGCTTGATGTTTTGTCGCAAGAGGACGCGTCAGCGAGAGTACGCAACTGCTCGAGTACCTTGAGGCTCCGTCTGAAATGTTTTGTCAGTGTGGTTCAGCTTAGTTTGGAATTTACGCATTCATTTTGGAGGAAGAAGAAAGTTTCTCTGAGATAATGGCACAAACTTCGGGAAGGGATTATTTACATCAAAACAAGAAGAAAGTTCCTTTGAAGTAATTCCGAAATCTTCTTAGTTTCGGAGCTACAGGCGTTTAAAGTAAAGGCAGCATAGTCATAAATGACATTATATCTCGACAAGTGATGGCGTCGGCTTAGCAAATCATATTCGACGTAGTACCCAATGCATCGATTTTAGTTATGTTTATGATTGGCGAATGTAGCTTAGAGGAGGTTTTTATGGTTGTCCTATGAAACCATTTAATTCATTGACAATGAAATTGTTAGGTTGCGAAACCTGTCTATGCGGTATTCCGTCAATCAAAAAACATTGCTTAAATAGATGTATCGGGTACTACCTCGAGTGCGATTTGCTAAGCCGACGTCGCTTGCGTCGTCATATATCGGTCTATGACCCCATTTGTGACGATACCGTCGTGACTTTCAGCACTTCTATCTCCGAAACTAATCAAATTTCGGATTTTTTTTCAAAGGAACTTTTTCTTGTTTTTGATGTAAATAAGTATCTACCGCAGTTTTCGCCATTATTTCGGGGACACCCTATATATAGGATGTCCCATATATATTTTAAATTGGGAAACCAATAATGCGTGTCAATGTAGAAGAAAAAAAAACAAAAATAAATTTTTACATTTTTATTTAAAGACATTTTGTACAATATAATTTTGTAAACACAGCAACAAAAATATGAAAGCATAACATTTCTGAGAGAAATACGATATAAAAACATCCTAGACTCTCCTTACGTATGATGCAGCATAATGTCCTTCCATCAGTATCACTTTCATTAAGATTCAAGTAGTATGAAGTAAATACAGCATATTTCGATACGATGATTGGTGGACTTAACCATGTAAACATAGCCGCTACTGTAACCGTAAGTGCTAACGTAAAGGTTGTATATGCTGGGCATGTTAGCACTAATGCTGATGTTGAAGGATTTTGGAGATTACTATGCGTCAGGGTTGAAGAGCACAACATCTTTCGTTATATTATCTTGTGATCCTGGACAGAACTTTAAAAGTTCGTTAGATATCTGTTCTAAAATGGTGTAATCGTTTATTATTTTATCTTTCTAAGGGGTTTGAGTATTTGGTGCTGTTTGCTCACCTAATAAAAAGAAAGGTTGCTATTTTTGAATTAACAAATGAGATGATATTTTTTTAACAAACCGTAATTTAGTTTTCCATACTTAATATCCTCATAATGGAAGGGTTTCGGGATCTAATCATATTCTGTTTGAGGTATTCCATGGTTTTAAATGAAGACCGCTATGTTTCCCTTCTGTTTCCAATAAACAGTACCAAAGACGAGTCAGCTTGAATCCTTGAGGTACTGTAAACACAATAAAATTAACGTTTGAAATTGACTTTATGGTAGACACGAAGTTTTTGAATCAAGTGGAATTAAAATTGTGTTTTCAAATATATGTTATATATAAATAAACCTCTTTCAAAAATACACTAGAAAAAATAATAATTTATTATTTTATTCAGATCTTCTAAAGTTCTCTTTTCAAAATTTTGGATTCGGATTGGTGAAGTGTAGGGATAGAACTAGGGTTTCCGCTGCGGTAAAAAACAAAACAAAAGAATACAAAGAAAACGAAGAACGTGCCATATTAAACACGTGTGCGAAGTATGGTTATGGTACCAACATGCAGTGTTGCAAGCCATATGCAACCGGCAACCCTGCAAAAACAAGACATTTCTTAGCAAAGTACAAGACAAACTTACGTCTTGTTTTAATGTGAGGAACACATGTAAAAAGTTTGGTGCTGGTAGCAACGCGCAGTGTTGTCAGCCATATTGTAACAGTTGAAATATCAACTGGCAACACTACTATCAAATAGGTTATTTCTCAGAAAAATTCTGGATCAACTTTCGTGTTGTTTTGGTGTAGGAACGTGTGTTCAAAGTTATCGGTTTCCTTACAGAATATCTTGTATTTTATTGTATATGATTTCCATTGCAGTATGTTTTCAAACGTTACCTGGGAAAGCATAAAACTCATACGTACTAATCGAATAGAAAACCTCCTCCTCTTTCGATGTTAGTTAAATTTGAATTTGACTGTTATTTAAGGCCTTTTGGCATCTTTGGCTCAGGCCGAGATGTTGGTTGAAAAGGAAGCGATACTTTCGAACACGGATTCTGCCAGGATTTTGAACTTGGGGGTTGTAAAGTCCAAAAGTTGAGGGCGTGTGAGGCTGCTCGACAATTGGAGGGGGTAACATCCCTCATGGATGGAGGGCTGGCAGAATATCTGCTTTCGAAACAAAATGGTTATTTATAATAATAATTAAATGAGACATATTTACATTACACTGTAACTTGAAAATGTGTCAATTTTACAGAAGAATACTCTCCCAAATTCATTTATGGTCTTTACAGATTAAACCATCAACAGCTATCACTTCTTCAACTTCATTACTTTGTGCATTGAAGGAAAAATAGGTGAGGAAGCAACCTTGGCCTTAATTCAAGGTACTATCCCAATATTCGTCTGGGTCCCTACTATCCCAATTAGTTCTTTATGACCGAGGAATCAGAGAAATGATTACTCAGAATGGCAGGATCTGAGATTGGATTCCAGGCGGAAGATTTTCTTTCGTGTGACAATAATACCCTTATTCAGAATATTATATTTATAGCTTCAACACCACTTTCCAGAAACACACATGATCCAGTATTCTCCTTGGAATATGTTTATATTTTATGTTTATCTATGCTAAATTTTGTTTTCCAGGTGCTTGAATGAGTTCAACTTTGTGTGTCGATCTGCCTGCTACAACAACGCCGGAACGTGCAGAATGAGTCACTCTACATGGCGAGCTATGGGCTTAGGTCTAGAAGACGATCCAAACTCGGAATATCTGGAAAATACTTGTCTCTCAGGTAAGAACAATCACGTTTCTTGTCCCTGATAATTCTTTGCCTTTCGTTCATGCAATCTTATTTATTCTCGTTAAACGATGCCAGAAACAATACGATGAATAATTGGTGTGTTTCCCACAAAAAAAGGTATAAATGACATTTTGGATCAAATCAGTTTTATGTAATAGCACGGGGGCTATGAGCCACTGTCGATGTGTTGAGAATGGCATATTGTTTTCATGTAATGTATTTAACATTGTCGGTATGGATTCAGTATGAGCTCAATAATTCTGTTAGACTTGTTCAATATTAATTTTTGTTCGTCCTAACGCTTTTGTTAGTACCTAGCTCCTTTTGATATGATACCCTTCAATAGTCTTTTCACAACATTTTGATGTAACTGGAAAGACTCGGATGTGACGGACGGGACTTTCCCCGTCTGAATATTAAGTTATCTATCAAGACCATGAAATAGTGTCATTTACAACCCACGGCGATGGGCGATGATGGTGATGATAAAATAAATTATGGGTATTTTGTGCGGAGATCTATGACCCAAAGGTCCTAATGAAGCAAGTTGAACTCATGGTGGTTTGGCATTGACTTCCATCGAATGAAGCTGAAGTCTTAAGGTCAAAACTTACAGTTTTTAGTGGGCTCCTAACCACTTGTATCTCCGTCTGATATTGAACGTAGAGCTCATTGATTATAAGGCAGCAAGTGTTGTCACTCAAACACCCTGGGCACCACATTCAAGAATTATTAAGACAACATCTATCATAAGAATTTTCGTAGTAGGCCTATACATTTCGTACCTTAAAATACAAGGATTAGGATTTTATTTAAACATTCTTAATCGCTATTAAAATTTAAAAGAGTTTAATTCAGTAATCAGTATAAGCCTAGCTATTTGATATTATTTACATTTCAAGATATGTTATCATAGACCTGAAGATAATGAAACACAAGTCTATAGTATGAATTATTGCCCAGAAGTTAAAAGTAAACATATTTACCCTTGGTGACTCAACCATCCGTATAATCCGTAAATTTTAAACCAATGTATGTATTGTTCTATTATCTATCGTAGAGGTAACAATTTTGAGTATGTTGTCCAGCAAGGATCAATCCAGTGATTGTGCCAGAATTTTCAGTGTGGGGGGGGGTGTAAAGCCAAAGTTAAGGGAATGTAAGTGGCGTTTTGTAGGGTTTCTATTAACTTTTAACGAAAAAAGGACTAAAGTTGGGGTGTGTGCATGTGCTCGACGATTTGGAGGGGTGACATCCCACCCCCATTGGGGCATCTACCACGATCCCTGGATCAGTCTTCCATATGGTTTGACACATTTTGAGCTTTGAATCAAATCCTGGTCATAAATAGAGATCCGATATTACAAAGTGTCTCATCTTGACCCCGTTCCCTTATATTACTAATTCTGCAAGCTGTATCAATGCAAATCTTTAAAACCTGACTGGACGATGTTTATTTCAATGGATTTTACAAAAAGGAAGAAAAATGTGCAGAGGGGAACCTGTTCATTACATGAACGGATGTGATCGATTACTCTCAATGGATTTGTTATTCAAGAGTGAATTGTGTACACTAACCGAAAAGAGAAACATTCTCACTAACACCAGTCCATGTTGAAATCAGGAATAATAATTTCTATAAAAACGATGAGTCTACAATTGCAGAGTATAGCGAAAGGTTATACGGAAGTTGTTGAGCCGCGTGTGAAAGTGGGATTATCTCTTCATGTATCATTGAGAAAGTTCCAAATGGTGCTCTGCTTATTTGGTCACGCACATAAGTGTGACCGTGGTTCTTATGTTTCTCTTGTCGATCACATCCATAAATTACGAAATAGCATCTCATCAAATGAACAGCTACTTTCATCAGTGGATAATGAGACGATACGTAACAGGGAGATACATCCAATATTTCTTTCTACTATTTCCTAGCTTTCATATCAGATTGAACAATAACAAGCACTTCCCGCCTTTCTGACTTCCACTTTCCCTGCTTTTCCTAAGTTCTCATAGAATGAGATTACACTATATACCTGGTTGGTGTCTGACTAGTTTTATTTCTTTCTATCTCAGAGATAGTGTAATTAGATAGAAATAATATTCTGCATATTTCAAGGTCGTAATTACTAATATTAACCATAAACTAAATGAGTGAAAAACTTGAATTACGACATTATATTGTTCCTACTCCTCATGGTCCAATCGTTACGGTCGGAGACTTTGGATTGACACTGGGTGCTCTGGGGCAGAGCTGAAACAGATCACCGGGTAAATCGGCCCATTCAGGCCAAGTTTTGGAGCAAGCCACCGGGTCTAGTCTTTGGACTTGGCCTGACCCGGTGACCCGATTTCGATCCGGTGGCCCGGAAGGCAGGGCAGAGATATTATTCTTTCCTTATTATACACTGTTGCGTTTGAACAGCGTTTCTTTACCCCAGAGCACAAAAATTTCGACGCGGAAAAGTTCTGCACAATAGCAATAAATAATAACATATGGAAATAGTCTCATATCCAAGGAAATATTCCCAGGGGTGTGCAGTTTACCGCCGACTGAGGTAGTCGTGTGGTCTGAGGCGTTAGTCAGTATTCGATCATCAGGTTGCCGGATCACAAAATTAGGCTGTTATTTGGGTCAAGAGAGAGTCACTGGGTCATTTAGGTCATTCCGGCCAAGACCGGGTCATTCTAGTCATGTGAATCAGGTTTAGGATCGGGTCTCCGGTCAATCGGGTCAGGCCTGGTCAGCAAAGTGACTAAGTTTCAGCTCTGTCCTGGGGAGCTACGTAGTTTCGAGTCCTGGTGCAAGCCATACTAACTGAGAATTTCCATCCTCAGTTTCTTCAGATGAATTCCGATGTGGCTCCTTATCAAACATCCTGGCCGCTACTTTCTCCTTCCCTGTCCGAAAAGAATGGTCGCCAAGGGACGTCATCCTTCAGAAATGGTTGTATAACCTAAATATAAAGTGAAACTAAAGAAGCAACATTGCGTTGATCTCACAATCAAAATATCTTGGAATAAAATCCCAAGTTACCCAATCTGATTGACGATCAACCTTGAAATTTGAAAACTAGTTTAAATAAGATAAGATAAAATGAATTGTATGGGCGGTAACAGCACTATGGCTTACGCCCGTCCCGATACGGGAGAAGCTATTTAAAATCTCCGACCTACCATCTGGTGTGACTGAGAGAAAAAATGCCTAGAAAAATCACTGCATTCGAATCCAAAGCCTTTCATATTCAAAGCTAAAGCTCTATCAACGTAGGCGAAAATTATTGTACATAAGAATGTACAATTTATTGAAAACTACAATATAATTGGGAAAATAAAAATATTCCTGGAATCTTCCCAAGGTTGACATTGACATACTCCATGTATTAAGGCCATGAAATTCCTGGCATCTGCTGTGATGATGAAGAAGATAATGATAATAATAATAATTATTATTGTATTGTTATTATTACTTAAATAAACCTTGCTGATAATAGAACGGTAATTATAATACTAAGATTTTTACTTTTATTTTGACAGCAAAGCGACGCTGCGATGGAGCTCAATTTTTCATCCAAGAAATAAATAAGAGGTTAGCTGGACCCTTTGAAATGGCGTTTTTCAGCAACCTTACTTTAGAAGAATGTAAAGTGCAATGTATAGAAGCAGAGAGGTAAGTCTATTCTTAGTTTTAAAGTATATTAATTAAACAGATGTCAAACGAGAAATGCAATGTTTACATAATGTTTAAGAAGCCTGACTATATACTAAGGAAGTGATATGATTCTACCAACAGAAGGGTATAAAACGAAGTTAGTCATTATTAGAGTGTATGAAATCCAACAAAACAATCTACCTTCGGAAAG
>JAGDQP010054932.1:0-13245 GCA_022664845.1 Lepisma saccharinum
TTTCATACTATAATGAATATATTACTTCTTACTATGCAATTATTTGTAATTACTTCTTTCTGAGTGTACAAGCCGCAGCCACCGAATAGATTAGTTCAGTGTTTGGTGGACACGGAGAGGCTTAACCGTGTGTGGTATTTCTGCAGGCTATAGTTCCATCATCTCTGAAATAACCATGTTACAACTATTTTATCACAATGATTTTACAATTGCCAGTGCGCGCTGTTATATAGAAGTACGTATGTGTTTCATTTTCGCAAATAAAAAATCACCGAGAAAAAGTTTCAAGTTAGATCTTACACTATTTTTGTTGTTCTCTTTGTTTTTCTCTGTGTCCTGAATTTATCTTAGTTTAGTGCATCACATAGAGTTTTCTTAATGTGTCATTATTTTCTTTAGTTTGTCGAAAGTAGTAAATAAAATGTAACATTGAAAGTGATAAAATTAACCGCTATGTGTAAAATAATGTACACATCCATTAGATAAACAATTACAAGTGTGTTATAGGAAGATATCAGGGTGTAAAGTTAAATTTATTTTTGATCTTTAGATATCTCAGGATCTGTCCGGAATAGTGTAGGGGAGAGGATGTTGAAAGGTAGTCTGCCGGCTCTAATTAGTAGATAACATCCAGGCATTTGCCAGGAATGACTGAGGAAAATAAAGAGGACAGAGCCAGAAATATCTCAATCAGGATGGCGGTCGCTTGGAACATTCCCAAAACATTAAGATTGGAAAGCCGATGCTCTACTAAATGATTTTGGTAGGTATTGGAGATGTATTTTGCTTCATTATAAACGTGTATGTAAAATCTGTGCATTGAGTGTTCTAGATAAGAGCGTTCAAATATTCGGCGAAATCTTAATCTTAAGTGAAATTCATTATATGTTATCTTTATTTATTCATTTACGTCTTGTTTTACATGGCAAAGTTAACGCTCTTACGGCCTTTTCCACCACTCATCCATGAGCACAGAGAGTAATTAACAGTTTTGTTAAACACTACAAAGATGGAATAGATTTTTAATACAACAAAGTTCATAAATTTAAACAAAATAAAGCAAGAAATAAAAGAGAGAAAACAAAACAAAACTTATCCACATTTTAGATAATTTAAAGTTCACTAAGCGCATACACACGTACATACACGAAATATATAGGTATAAATGCAATGCAATGATTACCACAAGAATACGGTATATATAAACTAATGTTATCGACTCACAAAATTTACATTGACAGCTAAAGGGATACTACTGTGTAGTTGATATAATTTGACGATTTGAGAGAATACTATTTAAACATATCTTAATTGTGTTAAGAGGTGGCTGTAAAGCATAGATTTAAAACTTGTTAATGAAGTTGAGTTTCTAAAGGAAATTGGCAATCCGTTCCACTTATGGGATACAGGAACTGTATAGGTCTTCGAATAAAAGGATACGTTATGGTGAGGAATAGAATATTATAGGTTTGCGCGAGACCTAGTGTCACGTTTCTGATGATCGCTTAGGAACTTAAAACGTTGCAAACCCTAGGAAGTTTGCAGATCACGTAGAATTTTAAATAGAAGAACTAAAGAATGCCACTACAGTCGTTGTGAGACTTTGAACCATTGTAACCTATTCAAATAAGATGTTAGATGATCATAATTTTTAAGATTAAATATAAAACGAAGTGAAGCATTTAGAATGCGCTGTAGGCGGTACGTGCCTACATCATCCAGGTTAGCAAGCACTACATTGCAATAACTTAGATGGAGTATTACTAAGGTCTGAACAAGCATTTTCTCAAGGGAGATGGGAAGAAAATTTTTAAAACTGCTCAAAGAGTGTGAAGTTGCAAAAGCCTTTTTAGACACAGTACTAACATATTCCGTCCAAGTTAGGTATTCATTACAAATAAGACCTATTTTTTTACGGTGTACAAGAAAGAAATCATCATTCCATCTAGAAGTATGTTGCGAAAGGAAGAAGAGTTAAAAGGTTAAAGAATTGCTTTAGAAACTTTACGTAGACATTTAGATTTAGATGGATTCAATTTCAACCCGTTAATATTTGACCACTGAACAATTCTCCGTAAGTCCTCATTCAATTTATCAAAATATGTGGGTTGCTCACTTGGGGAAAAATATATATACTTGAAAGTCGTCGACATAAAGATGGCATTTACAGTGCTGTAATACAGATGTCAAATCTTTTATGTACAAGCAGAAGAGAAGAGGACCGAGTGCACTACCTTGAGGTAACCCATGATGAAGAGTTCTCAGAGAGGAGTCAACACGAGACCGGCCAGTTAAATATTTTTGAATCCAGTTGACAGAAGAGTCTGAAAAGTTGGAAACGTCGACGATTTGCATATCAGAATGTTGTAATTTATAGATTGAAAATCTTTACTGAAATCAAGAAATGTAAAAATTGTTATGTTTCTATTGTCAAGAGCATAGCGAATGTCATTTGTGATATGAGCTAGAGCAGTGGCGGTGCTACGACCTTTCTGGAAACCTGATTGAAAGGGGTCAAGAAGGCTATACGTTTGTAAGTAAGAACAAATTTGATCGCTTACGACATTTTCTAGGGCTTTGGAAAGATCGGGTAATATGCTAATAGGCCGAAGGTCGTCGGCACTGGTGACAACTTTTGTCTTAGGGAGGGGAAGAACTCTTGCAATTTTCCATAAATAAGGAAAAGTGCTTGTTGTAATCGACAGGTTAAATAAGTTGGTAAAAGGAACAATAACAAATGGCATTTCTTTAAATTTTAGAGAGATTTCAACAGCCCCAGTTACTTTTGGATGGTATTCTGTTGATTGAATTTGCAACTGTCAGCGGACTCATGCAGATCATAGAGAAAGAGGTTTGGTTTGGGGCACGTTAATTTTTTGTTAGGCAGCTACTTACTCTGCGTGATTGGTGGGTGTATGTCACAGAAACGCTCATTTAGTGTGTCAGGTGCAATGCGCATAAGCTCATCATCTACATAATGTTTTCTTTACCTCTGAAAATTAACACTTTAAATTTATTCCACATTTGATTCTGATTTTCTCTGTTGATGACGTCATATTCAAATTTCATCTTAGCTTTGCGTACGGCTTGGGTGCAGCGCTTTCGAAGCACTCTATAGGCTTCAAAACTTATCTGGATAGCAGAGGGATTCATTTTAAGGTCTTTTCGATATTTTCTATAAGCGCCATCGCGACTAGCCATCAAGTTCAGTAGTTCATCTGTAATCCACGGGATAGGAGGGCGAGATACACGTTTTCTTTTAATGGGAGCATGAGAGCTATAAAGCTGAAGAATTAGCAAGTTACGATAGGAATGTTGATCATAGACTGACGGCAACAAATTGGTTAAATGATATGGTAAGAAGGTAGCATTCGCCAACAAAGCAGCATTTTCAATCTTGTTTAGTTCTATAAACGATATAACTTTCAGTTTAAACTTAGGCAAATTTATCGAATAATTTACGAATATAAGATTGTGTCTGGAAATCCCAGGAACGGCAAACTGATCGTAAACTGTGCATATTTGTACAAAAACATTGAGAAACGTATTACAAGTAATAATGTATGTTAAAATAACAAAAAAAGGTGGGTAGGTATCATAAAACCGTTGAGTGGGTAGGTATCATAAAACCGTTGAGTGGGTAGGTATAAGAAAACCGTTGAGTGGGCTGATAGGAGGCGGACAGCGAGATGATCGTTCTGACCTTTATCCACACTGCAATCTTAAAGGTCTTGAGAGAAATTGAGAGATCAAGCAACTGTTCTGGATAAACAGGAAATTGAGTTTTTATTCCACAGCGCGTTCAAACGTATACAATACGTTTTGAAGCATATAAAAATATTATAATTTATACAATAAAATGAATAAAATAAATTCCTTGCAGAATCAGGCCAAGAATGTCAATAAAATATGATGTTGAGAGATTTACTCTTCCACTGCTGTTCACATCTCATATACAGTTAACATTTTTACCTGTAAACAAAACTACGACAAAGCTATAAGAAAGGTATTTCGAGAACAGGTGTTCTCTTTCTATTGCAGCACATAGCTGAAATATTTTGCAGATGTGTTCCTTTAATGATAGAAGCATGAGATTTACAGCATGCATTATTCTATTCGTTTAAGGTATACGGTTGTGCCGGATGATTCCAGAATCGGCTACCATTTTGAAAACAAAACTGCTTCAAAAACTTGTTATTATTTATTTCATAAACGGTGTTCTGTACAGAAATTTCGCAAGAGTATAAAATGAAAGATGACTTCGTTTTTTTAGTCACTATCACAGTTTTACACCTAGAACAAACGGTTCCAAAGTTATCTCGGGTTTTAAGTTGTAAATTTAAACCCTTAACAGAGTAACGAACTTAAAACTAATTCTGATTTTTTCAATATTTACGTTACAATGGTACAAGGTAAGAAATACTTCACAGAGCATAAATAAAAGAATACAAAATTTTACACAATCACGTTTTATCCGTTTTGTTCTTCCTCAGGCTGGATAAATATTTCAAAGCGATGAACTTTCAATGCAAGTAATAGCGGATGACAGCCCCTTTGATTCCTCTAAAACTGGTTATAACACACTCATATTGAATCAGAAAACTTCTTAGTATTGCATTAAGAAGGAATCCATAAGAAAAGCTTTACTTTAAACAAAACAGTTGTTTCAAGATTTTAATGTGCAAAACTCGTAAAGGAAGTTACGATATTCTGGAAGTTTTCAAAGTTTAATATCTGGAGATCTAATTGATGAAAATGCTTGATACGACATTCAATCATTTTAGTTGTCATTCTTTTCTTTGTATCTCGCGTCATTCTTCACTATACGAGACAGCTACAAATAACGAGACTGATATGTAGAAAGTCATTTTATTGCAGAAACAAGTCGTTTTGCATAAATTTCCTGCATTAAGTAACATTCTGTCATTGATCAATTGGCATTTGAACAGTTTTCGGTCGTTTTACTTCTTTATCTTGAATAACCCACGCATTTGCTGTCTGTCATTATATCTCATATTAAATACCAAAACCTTTGATAATTAATGCTGGAAAGCCCATCCTCCCCCGCGGATTTTGTGTTTCTTTGCAGCAAAATTAACTTTTTTAATCTCAATAGTACTAAAGGGTTTAGTCAAATTTTCATGATCATTTCGACTAATAACTAAAGGTACAGTTACTAAAAAGTTGTCATCCTGAATTGTAACTAGTTCTTTACCGAGCTGTTGATTACAAATTTCATAGAACACTTTCTGAAAGTCCACCGTGCCCTCATAAAGAATATCATTTTCATCACAAATTGTTTTTTCTGTTAGTACAGATGATAAATATTTATCAAGTGCAAATATGGCGTAAATAATGTAGTTCCCAATGCATTCCTAGTTCCAATGCACTACGCACCAATTTCAAAGAGCGGAGTTCCACGCGATGTGAGAAGAAAGAAGGGTCTCTGTTTTAGACTGAATTTTCAGCGCAGAAAAGATATAACATTTCCGCTCGAAAAATTCGATGGGAACGTAGACATGATATCTTTGTAAGTGAAGTTTCATTTATTCTGTTAAAGTTGGCATATTCTGAACATAAAAACAATGTAATAAAATATTGAAAATGTAAAAAAGATGCAAAGGGAAATTTTATTCGTAAGTATTAAGAAAGAAAACTAATGTAACCATTAATGAAAAAATAATAAAAATGTTAACCTCAGAAAGATTTGGAACGCGTGCTTTGGGGCTAGATATCCGATGCCTTAGTCCCTCTGCCCGTCCGCCAACTACGCGAATACGTCTTCGAAATCGCTCCATTGGTCTCGTCAGGTACTTACTTGAGAACTACGTTCAAATATGTATTGTGCATATCTCCTTCCTAAAGTCTTCTGATTTATTTTGGACACCGATAACATTTTTCATACGTTTTGCTATCTTTCTTACTAAATAAATTTCACTGTATCTCCACGTCTTGCGAATTGCGATATATAACTTTTACAGTAACAAATTGTAGGACATAGAGTAAATAAGTAAGTAACAAATGGGGAAGAGCAAACTTGATTAGTACCCAAGATACATTGCAAATGATTCTAATACGATGAGAAATAAACCACTCTAAAAAGATGCGAGATCGATCTTTCAAGTTAGAAGAATTATTACTTCCAAAAGCATCGCAATTCCATGTAGAAAGACCACATTTGTCATTCAAAACAATAGCGTTTAATTGAAAACCAGTCTTTTTGATTGTAAATTACACTCTAACAAGCGTTTTTATTTAGTGTATATGCTTTGGAATTTGACATTACTGAACGTCTTTTGGCGTCTTTGATTCAAGCCAGGACGAGTTAGGTATAGTATGAGGGAAATATTGGCCAGGGACTTACTTAAGGTAATATCTCGGCATTCCTCTGGCGAAACTAGAAAAACCTAGAATACCTCAGTTAAGATGATCGGCAGCAGGGTTAAAACTTATGTACCTGTTCTCTGCCACTCCGAAGTATGCGATATGACTGCATGAACCCAGCATGTTTTGGAGTAAGGCACACTTGTTTAGATATGAATGCGAAAATAACAACACTCTAGAATTTCATACAGAGGAGCAGGTTATCATTAGAAATTCGTTGTTCAATAGCAGTGGAATATTAAACTAACTAGTTTGCTCGTTTCGAAACATTATTATTATGTGAAACATAGTGGAAACATAAAATGGATGAAAATGACTGCATTTTATGGACAAATAAAAGCCGAAAACTAGCGTTTTGTAGTATTTACTCTTAAATGTCGATACAGTGTAAGCCTTTTATTGGAAAGATTGGTGATCTTAACTCAATTTCAAAGTTTAGCATTTTCTTTGTAATAGCTTAACGTTAACTGAAAGTGGGTTAAAACTGACCTAAGTGTTTTGTCGGTGAACATTGAACTAATTTTACGTTTAAATTGCGGTCATTCTATGATTGAAGTGTTAGCTAAACTGGCAATTTTGAAGTTAAGTACTTTTGTAGATGACGTTTAAGCTTATGTTAGATATTCTATTACTCCAATAACAGGAGTAGCGTTACGTGATTGCCACTGAACGTCCCGTCATTTTGAGTGTTTATATTGCTTTTACACAGTGAAAAGTAAACAGTTCACTGGTGGACCGATGACGACAAAGATTGCATTGGCGGAAAGAAAAATTAAGTTGGATGTAAATCTATACACTGTAGCAAACGAATATCTCCTTTTTTCACGAGATATTCCTCGTAGTACAATCAACAACAATCTTAATATTAACCTTCTTCGTAATAAAATCCTAGCTATAAATATTACTCGGAAAGCCATAAGCACAACTTAACATCGTAGCTAAGTGAGTTTGTGTTAGTTCTTCGTTGAGCAAGGATCTTCAGCAAACTTTTCCTCGAGTGGTAGTTGTCCTTTCACCTGTGGATTTTGGTGACTTCCACGAGAGTCTATAGTCATATAACTGTCTATATTTTTTTGTAAGTTCTGAGAATTATGTCAGTGAGTTATATTAACACAACCATAAGGAACAACACAGTTCATGTAGATTATACACAAACTAAAAGAGAAACCATCGGTTGAACTTGTCCAACTTAATGTATTGGAGAAATGGAAAATTCCACCTATAAGAATAAGCATTATCTATTTTGAGATAAACAACCATTTGAAGAAAGTATTTATTAAATTAACAAATACTACATTAGTTGAGCAATTACTGAGGGAAAATCAAGGCATGTTGAACCTTCACGTGAATAATGAAGTGGTCCAATTACCAGTAGCCAAGAAGATTCCGAAGTGGCCATTATTAGTGGGGAAATAGTTCCATTTGAAGTGTCAGATCCACAGGTTAACGAGTTTTTGAACAGTTTGGTATAGTTACTCGATCAGTCTGTATTAATCATAATCGGCATTCGCTGTATCCAGTGTAAAGTGGATGAAGGTTAGTTTTATTTTGTGAATTCGCCAAGATCATTCCGCGCTATACAAGTATTCACTCAAATCATGTTTATTATTGGTCAAACTGAAGGGAACGCACAAGATATTATCATACCACGCGAGTCTAGTCTCAAGCAAAGTAGATTGCAATCAGCCATCTTTAATAGTGAAGATTTCCCACGTCTGAAGGAGAAAATAGTGCCACAGCACATGTGAAATCGAGCAAATCGCTATCACATGTGCAAATCGCAAGAACTAATCGCTATCTTTTAACTTCAGCTTTAAGAAACTCAGAACAGATATGACACCTGAGGAAAAGTTATTTATGTACAACGAGAATGACATGAAAACCGCTATCACCGCCCTTATAAAAGAGAACATGTCAAAGAAAGCTGTTGCTAAGAAATGGTTTATGACGTATTCACTTCGTTGTTATATGACGCATTTCTATAAAACGTAACGTCAGTGTTAATTTATATGGACTTAGAGCATGGAGATATTTGCCATTCTCTCCAGACGCGGTGGATTACAGCAAGTGTTTGCCACCCTGACGAAGAATGCGTTGAGCAAACAATTACAACACATCCTCTAGAAATCACTACTTCTCAGCTATTTCTCTTGAGAAGTAATATTCAAGACAACAAAAGCTCAGTTTTCTAGTGGTAAACCTGAATCACTAGTCCCTTCAAAATAAATTTGCCAGAATCAAAATCTCCGGAAAGAATACACAAAAGAAAAATGATTAGATTGCGATTCCGGATGAGGTGAGTTCGATCCAGTAAAGAAATTATGTCGCTAAGAAATGGAAGTAGAGCTAAAATAAAAGAAGAAAAACGGTTCGTTCACAGTGAAAGCTACCGTGGAAAGGAAAAATTTTAACGCAAATCGACATTGACAAAAATGTAGTGTTAAAGAAACTAAGAGGGAGTCGATGGGATGAGTGGATTGACTGCATTACATATATGAAGTGGTTTCATGCTCACTGCACAGCTAAGAAACATTGTAAGGGTTCTAGGTTTTCCTATTTGTAGAAATCTGTTGATTCAGAATCTGATGACGAGATAAATTAGTGTGCGAGTTTTGTGCTCGTAATGATTCCGATTTTGCAAGAGACCTAGATCTTGGTTCAGATAAGATGACGCACAAGGACTTTAAATAAATGTCTAACCATATCCTAAATAATTGTCATCATTATGTATAGCTTGATGATTATAATGCCAACTAACATTTATGATTATGATGTTACGTTAGTTGCAGCCTAATGTTGGCAACAGCATTTGTATGTGAAGGATACATTTTTCTTTTGTAATCTTAACCTTTAATAGTATGTCTATGTTAATTATAACATTATCAAAATTAGATCCTTGCTAAACGAAGACCTAAGTGTTTGTTGTATATTAAGAATTTTGCTACTTACCATCGGGTGTCCACCACTAAATATGAAAATCAACGCAACTAAATAAAACGTGACCACTACAAACGAAATTGGTGTTGTTCATGAAACGGCAATTATATTTCCTACTTGTCTGTTTCAAAGACCAAATAATATCTATATGGCGTGAAAGAATATAAAAAAAAAACATTCCTTCTTGAACACAATGATAAATGTAACGTTCAAACATAAACTACAATAAGACATTAAATTAAAATTTTCATTGTGGTTAACTGTGGTTGACCACTACTAGCCCAGTTACCCTATACACTTTTTTGAAATTATTTCAAAAAACAGAATACATTAATAGACGTACATCAATCAACAAAAATCTGAGATCACATAAAACCTGCGTCTATATGCAGAAGCAGCGCAAAAAGTTTCTTTCTAATAAGAAAAATAACTAGGTAGCCCAAATATTGTTTTATTAAAAATCTGAACCATAAAATAGAAATACGGAGGGATTTGACCTTGAATGTTCAATTAGAAAGTGAGGAAATTAAATCTTCACTCTATGATATAAACTGCAAAATCCTTGATCAATAGAAACTCACTTGTTACAAACGCATACGCACAGGCATTCTTAGGCTGCTTAAAAAGACCTGAGAGATTATGTACTGAAAACGAGATAAAAGAACCAAATGCATATGTTGAAAACTGCCCCTTTTATATATTGATATGATTGTCGGTTACTAATTGACAGATGGTCATCACTCATTCCACGAAATCCAAAACTTACTGGCTAGAAGCAATTAAGCTGAAAAAATATAACAAATACCCTAATAAACCATTGTAAACCTCACCATCTAAAACCGTTTGATGATCAGAACTAGTAATGATACGCAAAGTAATTTGAACAAGGAAATTTACACAAAGGTTTCCTACTAAACTTATCACTCATGTCAGCCCAAATATAGAAAACTCCAGTCTCTATAACACACAAAAATGGAAACTAAACGAATTCCAGGTATCCGGCTTTGACCCCCAATGTTCAGCCTAGAAACAATGAAAAACCTGGACAAAACTAAAGATCACAATATTCCAAAATGTGCAGCATTGGATCAACACTACATGCGAATCATTTTCAGCCATAGTTTCGAAAGACGTGTTTGTATTTTCAGAACCATGAACCTCCACAATTAACCAACTTTCAACTTCTGGTGAGAATAGGACCTATCCAATAGTTCAGTATCCCTGGTAGGGACGTCAGAAGAATTGGACTATTCTCAGGAAGTACCACGATGGCAAAATTCTCGACAGGTCAGTAGAATTAGAACAAGAATTAATGTTGTGACTTGATCTACAGATGCATGCAGATTTTCATTGATTTATGCAGAGGGACTCAACGACAGGTACAAATAGTGTTCAATGGTACATGTATAGAGTAATGATTATCAGAGAAGCACAATTCTAATATTCTGGATTCATCATTACAAGGAAGTTGGAGTCCTGCAGTCGGCTATCGTTCTTCTGACATCCAGCCTGCCGAAGAGTTGAATGTAGGCCACTGAGAAACTGAACCCTGTATGATATTGAAGTTACGTGATAGATTCATTTTTAACTTGTGTTATGATTTCTAACACTTCGTGTCCTCGTTTGACAATAAAGAACCATATTGCTCCCCAAAACAATGGCACGCAGTAAACTGTCCCATCATTATTGAAATATTGTGTCTACTTTCATAAGCCCAAGGCAATTCTAGTTATATACCCCTTGCAACATATGTATATCAATAGCATGATACTCTTTCTCCTAACTTATTGTGGTCAGCTCTAGGATACAATCCCTTATATATTTTCAATATATTCGTGTCTTTTATGGCTGAATATCTGTAATTGAAACGTATGAGTACCCAGTACTGAAGTTCGTTTATTTGAAAATGTTTTAAAGCCACATGTTGTTTAAACGAATTTAACATATATATATATGTTTTCTTCTAAGGTAGATGATAATAAATTATGTACAATTTAAAGCTCTACGGAACGTAGTTTACATTTTTCTATAGATGCAACAGATTTTAAAATAATTGCAATAAACGCAAAAATATAAAGGGAACCAAGAAAGTTTTGTCGCTTTTTGTGGAGGTCTTGCCACAATTGGCCCTCACCCCGTGAGTTGAATGCGAATGGAGATCATTCGAAGGTCAGTTGTTGGTGTGGCTATAGGCAACATACTACTTGGTTGTGGCAGTTCAGTTACACCGTGAACGTGCGGAAGGACAGAGTGAACATGGGACCTCCACAGAGCGTCATAAGGGCGTGTATGCTGTACGAGTTCAAACTGAGGTCAAACGCAGCTGCAGCGGAGCAGAAGATAAGCCAGGCCTTTGGTGAGGGTGTCGTAACTACGCGGACAGTGCAGCGGTGGCTTACCAAGTTTAAGGACGGTGACAAAACACTTGAAGACGCACCACGTGCAGGAAGACCAACACAGGTACCAGATGAAGATCTTCAGACAGCAATTGAGGCGAACAGTGACCATGCATGTGAGGAACTGGGACTACAATTCAGTGTGAGTGGAGAAACCATTCGGCAGCACCTCCATCAACTTGGGAAGCACTACAAGTTGAGTCGATGGGTCCCACATGATTTGACTCTGGGCCAGAAGGCAACGCGAGCAGACACCTGTGTTTCTTTGCTGTCTCGTCTGAGGAAGGTGCCATTTCTGGACAGGGTGTTGACATGTGATGAGAAGTGGGTCCTGTAAGAAGCTCCACGGCGCCGTCATCATTGGTTAGCATCTCATGAACCGGTTCCGAAACAGTCCAAACCAGCACTGCACCAGAAGAAGGTCCCCCTGTGTGTTTGGTGTGCTGCTCGCGGCATCGTGCATCGGAAACTACTACAGCTGATCAGAGCATCAATGCAACCGTGTACTTAGTTGAGCCGTGTTTAAAAAAAAACTCAAAACCGTGGAGTCGCAAAGGGATCCTTCAGTTACACGACAACGCTAAGCCCCACGTGACTAGGATGACCTGGGATACCATTCTACGCCTTGGATGGGAAACACTATTGCATTCGCCATACTCCCCGGACATTGCACCGTCCGATTTTCACCTGTACCATTCCTTGGACAATCACCTTAGAGGACGCCAGTTCAAATCCCTAGTTGAGGTACAAAATGCACTTGATACCTTCTTCGCTTCACGGCCCACCAAGTTCTACCGCGATGGAATCTATGGCCTTCCAGAAAGTTGGCAGAAGATCGTCGATGCTGATGGGGACTATTTTAGATCTTCCAGGTACGTCTTGGGTAACACATCGATGTTCGAAGGTGATGGGTGAAAAAGCGACAGAACTTTCTTGCTTATCCTTATTTATATATATATATATATATATATATATATATATATATATATATATATTATATCAAATAAGTCTGTTATAAGCTACAGCAGATTTCACATTATCATCAGTCAATGAATACTTTGGACCAATGACAATCCGAAAAGTCATATATCGTCAAGTTCTTAGTATATGCGATTCATTTTTAAAATAGATGCAGGAAACACAATAGATAAATATGTGCTTGATACTTGGCGACCCTTTTCCCATTTGGATGCTATAAGGAACCACAAATTTCACAGCAATATCGTTCAATCAATACCTTGGTTCAATGTAAATCTAGAAATGTAAATTTTGTGAAGTCCGCATTATATGTGGAACCGTTTCTAAAATATATGCAACTAGCCCTAAACTGTATATACGATGCGCGTGATGTTCTGCGTCCGTTTTCAAAGATGCTGGCCGTAAGGTACTGCAAATTTCAAAGTGTCATCATTCAACCAACATTTTGGGCCAATGTGATTGCACAAAAGTACATATTGTCAAGTCTGCAGTATATGTGGAACCGCTTTTTGCATAAATGTAAGAAGTTCATATATATATATATATATAT
>JAGDQP010054934.1:0-13244 GCA_022664845.1 Lepisma saccharinum
TGCTTCCTTTCCTACACTATTTCCAAGGTTCCTTTCCTTGACTCCTTCGGTTTCTCAGCAAAAGGAAGGAAAGGAAGGAAGGAAAGGAAGTATTTAGGATTGGGCCATAGCTATAGCTTGCGCTGTTTATATAGGCATATGACATAGACGTTACAATATCAAATCTAGACTGTCCTCCATAGAGGTTTTGCATAAATTAATTTATGTATACTTTGAAAGTCTTTGATTATATACTTCTTATTATTTATAATGTCTCTGGTAGTTACAGGCTGTTTCAAAAGTATTTACACATAATAATATATTTAGATATCTTAGAAATGTACATATGTCAAAAGTTTCGGCAGGTAATTTCTTATATACATTTGATATTACTAATTCGAAAGTGTGATTTTATATAAATTATTATGGGGGTCTCACTCAAGAATATAGGCATCTTATAGGATGCGAAGATGACCTTAAAATACACAGCCCAAACACGCGTGAGTGTGAACGTTTGAACTTGTGCAATGGTATTAGCTGCCTTGCGTATTCCGTATCGCGTATTGGGCTCTGAGTACAGCCCGTGCGCATGCAGACGAATACGTTCGACTCTGTAAGGTCCCGTAAGAGCAGGGGTAGATTTCGGGGCCGGACCAGGCTAAATGTTATCAGAGGCCTGGCCGGGCCAGGCTAAATCCTGCTGTAGTCCGTTATACTTTCAGTTTTGTTCTGTGGATAAACAAAAATTACTTTACAGAATCAGTCAGACTAAAATTTAAATACTGTATTAACTGAATGCAAGTAACTCTCAGAAGCATTGTCATGTCAGCTAGCTTTGTGTCTGCTCAGGGTTTCTTTCAGAGAAACCTCTCCTCTCCTCTCGGTGAAACGGTTGTACGGCTCCAAAAGGTACTTTTGAAGGCTCCAGAAAATTTAAAACCAGGGACGGATTGGCCCGGCCGGAAAAACGGAAATTCGCAGATGTTCCCCCTCCCGCCAGCTCTTTTGTCTTGGAAGCGTAATATTACCCAATAAAGATGACCACATTTGCTACTACTTGTAGCGTTAGGGTCGTACCGGTATTCTAAAATTAGCCATTTGGACACACAAAACTCATGGCCAAGCTAACATCTCTAACCCCGTTACAAATCAAATAGCCCCTGTAAAATCTCTTCACTTTCTCCACTTTTATTGTTAATATCATAAATGCACTGAAAGCAAAGGACAATTTGAAGGTTCCTTCGACATTCACTTGACTTCCTTTGCCCTACCCCGGCCTCTCCTTGGAAGAGGTTAATACAACACGTTGTCAATCGTGGCTGCTATATCCTGCCAATTTTCCCCTCTGAACCGGGAAAAGGAGATTGAGTGGTAAGAGAGAGAGAGAAAGGAGGATAAAACACTGATAGCATCTCACAACTGCGGTGTACTTTATGATCACGAGGGTTGTGGGTTGCTGATGTTGAAGAACTTGACCTTTATCTAAATTTCAAAATAATGAATTGAAAGGAAGAAAATTGTATGAACAAACGAAACTTTTTTTTAAACACAACCCAGGTCGCTGTCATAAAACTGTGCTTCACCCATTGCCAAAAGTGTAGGGCACTTTAGGACAGGATTAGTTGCAAATGGAAAATAAGGCATATTCCCCCCACCTCCTATTCCTATTAGATTCCACCATTCAAAAATTCATTCAAAATCATTTATTGGTTTTAAATATTTGTTCACAAGAGCGAAACGCCAAGGGTGGCGCCAAATACAAGTCTCATAAACCCTCTTTGTTGCTCGTTTCCGACAATAACTGTAAATATTTTGAGCTGTTTCTGTTCTCGAGACGCTATAGGCTGAGTGGCGTCAGGATCGGGGAAACGGATAAACAAACAATAAACATTGTCATTGATTCTACAAATCGGAAGTATATTAATTATTATTAATAATAGGATGAAGAGGGATAGTGATAGTGACTAAATTACAGAGACACCGCAGTGTTAGTTTCGTTCATTACTAGCTGTGAGAAACCTTGTGTGCAATGCGTATAGTGAAGTTTGTTTTGGTGACAGTGTTTTTGAATCTTGTGTTGCATATTATCAATAATTTCTGGGACATTTCTGCAACAGCTGTTGATATTAAATAAAAAAGGAAGCTGACACACATTGTCAAAAAAATTACAATAAATCTCCAGCAGCCCAAAGTAAGTATATAAGTAAATACAGTAGAACCTCGATATATCGAATTCCTTGGTAAATCGAAGTTCTTCCATTCCCCTTGAACCTGCTATCACTCTCGTGTGTACTTTTACCTCTATATATCGAAAGACTGGTCAGGAAGACCTCGATATTTCGAATTTTCATACGTGCTTGGCTTGGCACCGTACCTCTATATATCGAAGTTTTGATTGGAAAACCTCTATATATCGTAGTTATTTGGATAAAATCTATAATACTGTACTGTATTTAGACGAAACTCAGTTAGTTCTTTGAACGACAAACGTTCATATTTCAATCTGTCAGCCCCACCATTGTTTAACAGACATTTTAAAAATTAAAATACAGTACCCTTAAATTATATCAAATTAGTAATTAGAAAGGCATCCAATAACCGTTGTTTTTGTTGTTGTGAACCTCTATATATTGCAGTCAGTCAGAAAATACCTTGATAAATCGAACCTCGGTACATCGACATCCTCGATAATTCGATTTTTTCTCGTTCCCCTTGAGGTTCGATATATCGAGGTTCCACTGTATATTTAATTACTTCGATCGAGTCTAAGAAATTCCTAGGTTCAGTATTAGAATTTAGGATTTTGTTTGATTCCAACTTCATTTGAGCTCATTATAAAAAGCACTTTTAAAAACAAGTGAGGCTGATTCCAGTCAGGGGACTGGGCATATGAGCTACAGCTTCAGCAGCGAGCATCCTTGGATTATTAATTTTCTGTTGGAAAAATTGCTCCGAGATTTTTGCAACGACACCTGAACTATTTTCCTAGGTCTAACTGTTCCTGAGTTTAATATTTCCCTCTCCCGGTATTTCGATCCCCGCCTCTGTGATCTGAATTAATAATACGGCTTTGTATTAGTCTTGCTAAGTCCTTTCCATTACACTTGAGAAACCTTCATAGTCCTAATTCTTGAGTTACAATATGGGCCCCGGAACTCGAAACCCGCCCCTGCGATTTCGATGAATAATATAGAATTGAGCTCGTTTCAAGACCTTTCCAACGATACCTCAACCACCAGACCTATAAGTTCCTGAGTTGAAAGTTGTTGACAGACAGATGGTCAAAACGGGACTCCGGGGTGGTCTCCTACTTCCTTAGAAAAATTCCTTGTCCACCCATTACACAATTTTGAATTGCATTTTTGTAATAGAAAAGGTTTGATTAGGGTAGCTATTCGTCCCGGAAAATCCGAGACCGTACCAGAATCAAGATCTGCTTCCCGGTATCCCGAAAATAATTCTCGGATTCTTTTCCCGATTTGCATCGAAGAATAGAGGAAGGGAGAAATTATTGTTTCCTTTCTTTTTATAGGATTATATTCACTTCAGTAACTTAAAGTTTTAAAAAGTTTTGACTACAAGGAACAATGATTTAATTCAAGTTCCCGATTCAATTCACCTTAATATTGAACGAAAGATCTAATTCATTTGGCTGGGGGAAAAGCGTTTTGTTGCTCAATGGGTATTGCGGTGTTACTCTTTGTTTTTATCTGCCTACTGTTTCGTAGATATTTGAACCACCGATTGAATTTCTTGGTAGTTTTCTGCTGACCATAACAATGCCAAGAAAAAATATACTTTGATTAGTAAAATCGGCATGGCAACATTGAGAAATGTTAAAAAATTTAGATAAAATAAAATCTTATGAGGTGGGAAAATGTTTTTTTTTTTTATTATTATTATTATTTGTAGATTTATTTTAACTTTTTCTTCCTTTTACACAACAATGGGCACATACTTCGACCCAGGAATATTTTAACAATTTTAGAAGTAGTATAATTTTCGTTGCGATTACTTAGGTGCAGAGTGTTGGATATAAAATTGACGTAGTTTTTAACACAAGGATATTAATTAAATTGTTTAACCCTTTTTTTATTTTGCACATTTCAAAGATTTTCGTAAATTGGTAGCGTCCCGGATTCTCACTCTTGAAATATAGCAACCCTAGGTTTGAAGTATTTGAGGGTACCATGACGCCTCAATTCTTCTGTTCGTCGTATTGGTAATATCAAGCTCTAAAACTCATTTTCCCACGCTTTCGGAAGACTATATCTTTGAAATGAAACATTTTATTCTTTTTTTATTTTCATATTATTAGGAATCCCGTGAAAACGTTTGGTCAGTGCTTTTTTGGCTGTATATAACGAAAGGGAAGCCGTAACGTCAAATTTTACACGAGGAGATGAGAAAAAATCCTCCTGCACATATTTATTTCTAGCTAAGTGGTCCTCGAAATAAAAATAAAAAATCTTATGGAACAATATGCAATGGAAAAAACTTATCAGTTACAACTAAAAAGAAAACGCGTATGTATAAAAATTACTCGTGTTACGAGAAATTTAGTTTGCTAAAAATCATAGTAACCATATTGGAACATTTTTATAGCCTCTTTCTGGATTTCGGTCACATGGCCTCTTGGGGTGATGTTTGTTGCTGAGTGGCGTCCAGATTAAATCCATTCTTGAGCTTATCTCTCAGCAGGAAAGAATGAAATTCTAGTGTTTAGTCTATTGGCAGGTATAAAACACAAGGCACGAAGAGTGAGCTACTCATATTTGTAAGTGAGTTTGAACTACTCCTAGGGTCAGAGCATAATTTCTGGGGTGTAGATTTCGGCCCTGGATTGGCCTCGCTGGGGAAAGTCAATACTCAAAAGTTTCCAAACACCTAGCCGAACGAAGGAAAATAATAATAATTATTATTATTATTCTGTAATGACCCGTTATACTGCCCAAAAAATGTACCCGTTCCAAGTAGTGGGCCAGGCCAAAAAATTAAACCGAAATCCACCCCTGCGTAAGAGAAATTGCCTAATAACGTACTCAGCGAAGATTCTGCTACGAGTGTTACAAAAAAAACTATACGGCAGGGTTAATGCAGAAATGGAAGAGTAACAGCCAAGATAGCATGTCAGCTTGTAACAAGGTTACCAGTAACTTGTTTGTTAAGCTTGATATTTTGTTGAACTTGGTAAACAAGCATGAAACAAACTTGTTGGATCACCATTTGAACACCATTGTTGGTAGTTGTTATAACTAGCCTAGTTCCAGTTTTTTTTTTTAGAACAACCAGCTATGCGAGGAAACTCATTAAAGTTGAAAATCTAAAACGTATTTGAATTTTGTTTCTCTGCATTCATGCTGTCTTCTCATTGCAATGAAGTCCCACCAGGTGTCACGACTGTTTCAGCGTAAACTAATCTCCGCCAGCTCTTTCACTCCTGACGACACTTGTGATGTCGTGATGAACTAATTAGTTATGAATATGAATAGCATTTGGGAAGCATGCTAGGACGAAGGGATTCCGTGGTCTAGGAACTAAAGCATCCGATCTGTGTGCCAGGGTCCTCGGTTCAATTCCTACTCAGGTTACCGTTTTTTTAAAATTTTAAGTACATTTTTTGTTCTTGTCCTCTCAAGTCTCTCAACCATGATTCTTGTAAACTAGACTCTTTGACTCAACCTTATTTAAACTGTTTTCACTTGATTTGAGCAGAAACGTGGACTCTACGAAAGACCGAAGAGAATTGGAAGCATTTGAAATGTGGATATGGAGAAGAATGGAAAAGATGAGCTGGATATAGACGTTAAGAAATGTTGAAGAGAGTAGACAGGAGACGAACCATTCTGGACAGGCACGTATCCAGAATTGGGTTTTGGGAGGGGTTCAACGGCTTCCGGAGGGGGGTCCAAGGTGTGTCTGGGCATGAAATGTATATCAAATATATGTAATTACGCCTGAAGTTATACTATTTTCCCATAAAACACTGGGGTTCCGGACCCACCCCCTAAATACGTGCTTGATTCTGCAGACAATAAAGGAAACTGGTTAGGACATTGTATACTGAGGAAAGAGGAAGAAGAAAAATCCAACTCCTTGACAATATTAAGGATAGAAAGGGTAGTGCAAAATCGGGATGAATGGAGAGGGCTTAGCTTCCCTTGAGGGGATGGGACCTACCGCTTTCGGCAGAGGAAGAGATTTTGACATGTCATTCCCCGCGCATGAAAAGCTTAGCTTTGAGTGGGGGTTACAAATCTCCGGGGGGGGGGGGGGTCCCAGCATCCCTCCAGTAATTCGAACCCTGAGTATTGCAGTGCTGCCAGTACAATTCTTGATTTTGCATAAAGGCGAAAGAGTTTGATCTTCCGTTGTTTCTTCTGTGATTTTTCTTAAATCTTGGGTCATTCGGGCGGGCCATATTCGAAGCGTCAAAACGGATTACTATGTGTTAATTCCGTATCCTTCACGATGTGAACAAGACGATTGAGAGTTCCGAATGTCTTTTGATCCTAACAGACAAGATGCAATGCAAAGGAAAAGCAGAAAAGGTGGAGATAGTTGGCTAATATTCCGTAAGATGGCTCTGCAAGAGCGCCAATGTTGAGGAGATTAGAGAGAAGTTGAACTGTTGAAGTGAAACGGAAATTTTGTCTTGAAAGAGAGAACATGTGTTGCGGTTATGTACATCGTGCGCGCATGTTGTGTTTCTAATGTGTGTTGTTGTGTTCGCGTTTTTCATATTCATATGATTTTTTTTTGTACGCTGAAATATGGCCATTTACCAAGATGTGATATAGCACACATGTGATGAAAATAGAAAATGAAGTGACCAGAATTGATTTTTATTATTATTTTATCGCGTTGTAGTGATTTTATTTTTAAGACAGTAGTTTGAATAAGTTGTTTCGTCATCGGTTGATGGTTCCTTTTTATAACAACGTACACTTGAACAGGTAAGCAAAATTTGTTTATGTTTGTTTACGATGGTTATTTATTATTAAGAATAATAATTTTGACAAGTTGTATTAGCTGTTCATGAAACTATAGTGTGCTTTGATACGTACTGACTTTATATGATTATGGAACAAGTTCATTTAATGGTACCGTATCTATCCTAACGAAACAATAAATAAATAAATAATAGTAAAAATCGATTAAATTGGACTAGAGAAAGCCGGTTGACAATATCAACCATGATTGCTTTAATCTGGAATAGAATTCGTACACGACAGGTTGTGTTCTTTCCGGGATTCGAGCCGAGTACCAATTTTAAAAAGCAATAGAGGGTAAAGGACGTATTCGCGGTATACTAACCTAATTATTTTTTCTAATGCTTTACACAGAGTGCACACACTTTCTCATACACATTATGCGTAAAATTTATGAGTGTATCGTAAGCTGGCTTACAGGTGAGGTACATGCGTATACAAATAATATAATATATTGAGGGTATATGAGCGTATTTGCAAAGCGAAAGAAGAATTAACATCACTTGTTTACTTCCTGAGAATATCGGTGAAGTGGCGGCGACAGCGCAAAAAACTAGGGCTCATCTATGTCTGTCACAAAAACAAATACGTTCGAACTTGCACCTTCCTCCGCCTGGAACGGTTCTCACCTGTGAGGTCAGGAGCATGACACTAATTACGAGTACTGTAGAGTGGTTCCCAACCTTTCCCAAATCATAGACCCGCAATTGCTGATTATAATTCGCCATGAATAAGAAACATAGGTAATCCCTGTGCGTTGTCATTAAGGATATTCTTATGCAAATGGCAATGAACTGTTTTCATTGTGACGTGAAACAAAAAGGAAAAACAATATTTAAACATTGGTATACAGGCACGTACCCAGAAGTTGATTTGGGGGGGGTCCGATGTGTGTCTTGGTATGAAATTTTCGTGAAATGCATATAATTTTGCCAAAAATGATGTTAGTTTAAAAAAAAATATGAATTTTGGGGGTCCAGACCCCCCCATGACTCACCCCTGCCTACGTTCCTGTTGGTATAAACTTCAATTCGAGGAACTTTTAAGAACGTTTCGTGGATGGCTATATAGGAGTCCATGCATCTTCCGATTGCGAACCTCAGGTGTACAGGATGGTACAAAAAAATTACTTACTCTATGGCTTACGGAACTCGAAAGTTCATCGCCGCAGTAACAAACGTTCTCCACAGAATTCTATCCTGAGCAAGATCAAACCAGTTTTCATCACAAGCACGTACTTCCTTTGTAATATTATCCTCCCCGCGTCGTCTTGGTCTTCCTAACAGTCTCTTTCCCTCCGGTTTGCCAAACATCCTGGAATATAATCTTCGTTTCTCTCACGCCCGAGTGAGTCGTAAAATCCGTGAAGTTCTTCATTATGCAATCTCCTCCATTCTCTAGTCGGCCCGTTTCGGCCCGTCCCTATATCTTTTTCAAACACTGTAATTTATGTTCAGTTGCTAGGGTCGTACTCCAACTTTCGCAACCGTAAAGTATTACCGGCAAAATAGTCGTTCTGTATATTTTCAGTTTCAACTTTCTTGATGTTAATCGCGAGGTTAGGAGTATCTGGACTGAATAGAAACATGCGTTGCCCGATGCTAAGCGACTTTTTATTTCTTCCGTGACCTCGTTTTTGCTTGTTACATATGCTTCCACATATTTAAATTTGTTTACTTTCTCTATGTTCTCATTCTTAATTATTATGTACCTATTTCCGTTATTCCCTGTGTTTCGGCTCGTTACCATGTATTTTGTTTTCTTTATGTTTTCCTGTAGATCTATTTCATCGCATCCTTCTACTAAGACATCGGTGTTACTTTGTAGTGCATCTGTATCGTCCCGACTGCGCTATTAAATATACATCATCGCGTATAGGAAGAGTTGATTCAAGCCATTCAATGTTAGGCCCTTTTTGTCCTCTTTTATTTTCTGAATTTCGTATTTTAACGCAAAGTTAAACAGTAGTGGTGACAAGACATCATCACCCTGTTTCAATCCGCAGCGAATCTCGAAACTATCTGACATTACCTACACGTATTCTGCTTATGAGGTCTCTGAGATACATCCTTAGTAACTGAGCAAGTTTTCTCGGAATTCCAAATCGTACCAGGATATTGTCTAGGATTGTTTTTCCTTTTGATAGAGTCATAAGTCAATGAATAACTGGTGAACAGTCCCATTGAATTGCCATTTCTTCTCTAAGATTTGTCTCAAGGTGAAAATCTGGTCCAAGGTGAATCTATTTCTTCTACACTCACGTTGGTGATCTCCAGTTATTTCATCTACGTATACGATTAGGCGAGTTAGCAGCAAAAAGGATAGATAGCAGTCCTCATTAATCTATTGTTAACAGGGTATTACTCAGTACTTTGTAACATGTTGGGAATAATGAGATTTCGCGGTAACTATTACAGTCCAATTTGTCGCCTTTTTTTTATAAAAGGTACAAAAGGTGTTTAACGAAAATGTAATTGGTTGGTGTTGTAATAGGTTAAGTGAATTTAGATAAGCTTGTGTTTTGTTTCACGAGACACGAGAGGGAAGAACTCCATTATACCCCTTCAGAAATAAATGGAAAACCCTCAAATCAGATATGTACATGATATCTGCTCCTCTCGCTGCCACTGTGATCTTCGATTGTTTAACTCTTCACAGCGGCTTCCCAACGTAGATAATTTGTCACCCTCCAGCAGCGTCGGAAGAAAATCAGGGTAGTGGACTCAAATGTTTTTATACCATATTCAGATGTTGAAAGATCGGATGTCCAATTTTACATGTATTCTCATTAATTCATAGTTTATATGCAATACGAACTTTCCTGGAGTTCTTTTATTGAATAGCTTTGAAGATGCATTTACCGTTTACTGGTTATATCGTTCAGTGTTTACAAAACATTTTAAAAAAAACAAGAAATTCAATTCTGTGACAATTTCTCAACATATTTCTTGTGAGTTGAACGCTTAGAATCTTCAACAGCTTTTCATGCATGACAGGTAGCTGGCAATATTGGAATCGCATTACATTGGCAGACAGGATGGGGGTTGCTGCAATTCAGATCTGAAATATGATAGGAAAGACTTCTAATTTTATATTCTTGTGTAGATAAACCGAGATGCTGAAATATTAAAGGTGAAGTACCTTCCTTCACGCGAATAACAGCGGTTACTCTACGTAGCTTACAGGAGCCTACTGGTAACCAAGGACCCTCTTGGTAGTAGGCGTTGCGACGTGTGGGTCCCAGAAACACTTTCCAAGGGCCTTCAATACTCCTCATGGTAGTGGTCCCTCAGAAAAAAGGTCCCATACAAAGTCTTCGGTAAATACAGTGCCTTAAAATTGAATTTGAATTCAGTTTTTAAGGCCTTTTGACAGCTTTGGCTCAGGCTGTATGGATGATGATGGGATGAATTGGTGGAATGAAGAAAATGGGAGGAAACAGGAGAACCCCGAGAAAACACAGTGTTTATCCACCACAAAGCCCACACGTCAATTGAACATGGATCGACTTCAAGCACCAGAGGTTAGTGCTCTACCAATTGAGTCACTGCGGCTCCTAGTGCCTTAAAATACTATGGATGTATTAAAGCAATTTGTACTTACGGTTACATTAGGCCTGCTGAGATTATAGAACCCGTTTATGCAGACGCTGTGGCTTGAAATCGAGCAGCAACCACTTTTCTTTTATACCTTGTTATCACTCGCGACATGTCCCGAGAAAAGATGTGGGAAGGGAAGCAAAACGTGTCGATGGACAGTGTTGCCAGTGTCTTCTATTTATGCAAGGAGTGAAGATGGATCCATGTGCACTGTATTCTTTATATCGTAATACTCGGTAAAGGCGAAAAAGAAGATGAGCTGCACATCCTATAAACTCCAAAAGAGATGTGGATGGAGCCTGTACGGAAGAATCCCAAATTGCTTTTTTCGTTTTTATTTCGTTGATAAATCGTTCTGTGTCGAAACCCTCCATTGCTACTTCACACAATACACTACCAGTGAGACATTCCCGCCAGTAACAATTTGAAGGGAAACCTCTGAGCAATGACACTGGCAACAAACACTTTTCGACCTTTGCACATAGCACACATGAGCAGCTGGGTTAAAAAAGAAAAGAAAAGAAGAAAGGAAACGAAGCCGAAAAATAAAGATATCATTGTTGCCATTACATTTTGCACATGACCCATATAGGAAGTGTTTCCAGCAACTACTCTGAACGCCTGGCAAATCTGCCTTGTTCATTTTTCTTCCATCGTTTTTATCTGGAGGAGGGGATAGTTTATGCTTGTTTGTAAAATATTAGCTTCGTGCGTTCTCTATATCAACGACGGCTGTGTTTGAGAACGCGACCGCAGAAACTCTGGCGTGATTTGCACATGAATGTACTCATTTGATTCCATTGTTTTATAGAACGCAGCGTTCGTGTGGTTCGGAAGTCGCTTGAGAAACGTGTTTACATAAAAGCAGCCATAACTTCAGCACTACCTTCATGTTGGTAATATCTGCGTGTGAACATTGCTAATTTTGGAAGATTGGCAAGACCTTAAGGCTGCCAGTAGTAGCAAAAGTGGATGAAGTGATCTTCTTACTTGGGTATCATTACACTTCTAAGACAAGAGGGCCGACGGGGGCCCACTCGGGAAGTACTGAGTTCCTGACCGGGCCAGTCTACCCCTGGTACCTTGTGTTTGCGTCGCATGGCTAACATAATACTGCTCAAGTGGTCTGTAGCGAGATCTGTGTGCCGACCAAGGTAGTCGTGTGGTCTGAAGCTTTAGGACAGCGTATCCAAGGTCGCGAGTTCGATTCCCGCCTAGGGTATTGATGTTTGTGGATTTTAACAATCATTGCACTCCTATAATGACGGGCCGAAGTTAAAAGGTACTAAAAATAACCCATTCAAAATAAATTTTGCCAAAGATTACAAGATTTGTGTGTGGTGCAACTGTCAAGATAGCGTCCGGTTTCAACTGTGGTGTTTACAAGTTCCATTTAACACAATTAGAGAACTAGGAATGTACCTGAATGATATTGGAACCGGTCAGCCAGATCTGGATATTGGAAGTTGGAGCTGAAAACCCGGATTCGGTTGTCTCAGAACCGGCTCGTTAATGATCCGGTTCTCGGTTCCTTCAGAATTCTGTTCCGCTCCTCTACAGAACCACCATCAGCTCACTTAACACTACAGACAACCCATATAGAATACAGCAACTCACTATGTTTAGGGGTGGGCAGAAGCAGATCCTAAAGGAACCGGTATTTTTCTTTATGACTTATTTCTACGACAGAACAGAAAGCACATTCATATGCCTTATCAGTCTTTCTGCTCTCTGCCCTTTGTTATACAGAAAAGTCGTATCTCAGTTCTATATGGCGCCCGAACGGGCGGAGTCAGTTTTCGTAAAGCTTCCTTGATGGTGCGAAAGGAAAGACGGGTGGAAGATGAGCTATGATTGGCTTAACGAGATAAAACCTTAATCGTAGTCTTTAGCAACTCTGCGCTACCTATGTACTATGGGATGGGATAGTTCAGATTCTTCCGTATGTGGCGCTGTAGTCGACTATCAGGAAATCGCCTGCTTCGCCGCACACGAACTCGACCATATGTTTGAACATACTGAAAGTGAGATACATCAGGCGAAAGTCGCGAGAGTAACGTCCCTGAAAGTAGCACCACCCTCACTGCACTGTTATCTACAAGCTATTGTGTCAATCACAACGCAAGGATAAAGACCCTTTCGAAAGTTACTTGGCAGCTGACCACCTAGCTTGCGGAGTAGAGCATCGGATTGCTGGTCGGGAGGTCGGTCCGCCGGAGTCATAGTTTTTTTCACACTGTCAGTACTGTATTTCATTTGTACTTACCTAATAATTGCTCCCTTTTGCATTTTCAACATGTTATACTATTCACGGAAATAGCTTAGGTAAGGTAAAGTCAGGTTAGATGTTATACGCAATACAAACACCAGAGATTAACCCCCCTTAAAAAAAAATGCTCACACCTTGTGCTGACGTCAGGGACGTTACGCTTCTGCGACAATGGTCCTTTCCAGTGGAGGAAGAAACTGCAAAATCATGCGTACTTCTATTGCCACCACTCACACGGATTCGGTTTAATGTGTACCAGTGCCATAAGCTTGAAAGTATTTTATTTACAGCTTTGAAACAAACAGTGACAGCATAACGACATGTGCAGAATTTAATAATGATACTTCGGGAACCAGTGGCGTTCATGAAATATCTCTAAGGAGGATCAACTTGAAATTTTCTAGT
>JAGDQP010054935.1:0-13244 GCA_022664845.1 Lepisma saccharinum
TACACTAAAAGATTTTGATCATACTTCCAACTTTTTCTTTATTTCAAACATGTGGAAATTCCCTTGTCAGAATATAAGTTTTGTTTGTAATTTTCTCACAACTTTTGTTTCCTTCTTTCTTAATTTCATGTGATTAGATTTTTTGTGACAATACAAGTTTATTTATTTTGAACATATCAACATTCTTTTGTTACAACACATAATTGTTTAATTCTTGCAATTCAACTGGTTTGTTTTGTTTATATCAAAATTATTTCTACTTGATAAGAGAATTTTAAAAATACAAGTTCGACTTTTGTTTTCTGCATTCCTATTATTTGAATACAAGTAGCTACATATGAAATTCCAATTTGCATTTTGTACATTAACAAGATTATTTGGTAGGAACAGTGTTTCAAGTTTATAGGGAGCTATCGGATAGTGTTGATTGGAGTTGCCGAGGACAACTGAACCTACAGTCCCCCATAACTGCTGCTGCGTGGGGAAAACGTATTTGAAGGCGAAAAGCATGTATTTACATAATACCGACTACTTTGAAACAATATATAACGAGAAAACTCACATTTGAAGTAGCTTGAACATGATTTTAGATATCATCTACTCTTTCAGTTGTATTTTTATGAGTATATAACGATTTTGCATGTACGTTATGGTCGAAAAGACTGCTTCCTTACGAAAATAAACACCATTTGAAGTACTTTGAATCAAATGAAAGCTAGAAAGAACTGATTATAGCCAAAAAAGACTGTTTGGAACCACATTTACTCGTAATATAAGAAGAAAATGAGGTCCATTGGACTGCTTGTTGTCTCAATTCAAGTGATTGACACCTCAGAATTACAATGTACTCTCTTTATACGACACGGATTGATAAAACTATCTTTCCTGAGACCATGTAGGTGGACTAAGAGAGTTGTATTGAACATATTAATGAATTAAACTGGGTAAGCCTTCATATTTAGTGTTTTGTAAGGTAGATGAAGACAAATATAAGGGTAATAAGAAATTATAATTACTTACTTTTATATATTTCCCTGGCAGAATCTTAGGTAGTATAATGTAAGAATATTTCCTAAGTTTACGGGACTTGACTGATGAAGGTTATCGCCTGATGCAAGAACATTTCCCGCATATGCCAACTTTTGCAGAACCCCGTCAGAAACACACACACAAACACACACACTAAGAAACTAGCACTGTACACCGGAAGTCCATGCCTTGCTCTCACAGTCTGCAACCATATGTTTACTAGAAACAGGAAGAGTAGGAGACAGGTGGGGGAAAGAGTCTGTGAAAGAATATCACAGCCAGCTGGCATTGCTGAGCAACCACTGTTGTCATCTTACACTTAAGTGTTTCCATCTTAAAATAATTTAATAAGTTATTCTTTACCATTTGTATAGTAATTCAACAATGACAACAAGAGTTGCCATCTTATACCAAACTTTTAAGTGTTGCCAACCATGGATTATTTTAATAAAATGATATCACCTAGTTTTCTTATTGTCTGATATGCTCGGATTTTAGACTACATTTCCAAAAGCAAAGTATCTTACTGGTATTGTTAGGTTGCATATCTCACAGGATACGGACTGCAAAAGGAGTATCCAAAACTGTACTTAATGACTACAAAACTTTTAAAAGTATTAATACGCTCGTCTCGTGCTCCAGTAGGCTCTATGAATAAAATAGCGTTTTTGTAGAGTTGTAACAAGAACTAAGCAAATAAGCACTACCATACTAGGTAATGACGTCATTTGAATTTATATAATCTGATTGGCTGATGAAGTCAATAAATTGCCATGACGATTCTATTGTGACAGTCTGCTGCAGCTGAATCAGGAAACAATGGCTAGCTGTGAGTGTACTTTTGCCGAGGTGGCTGTCGACTGTGTGCTGTCAAGTCTTGAAGAATGGACACCTTGCTTTAGTATAATTTGTGATGACTGCTTTCACGATATTTCCTTTGACTTTGACCATGAGTGTAGACTTAAGCAAGGAAATTACTCTACTTCGTATGGTTGACATATTAACAACTCCCTTGGTTTGTGATCAGATATACGAGAAATTTGTTGAATCCCACACTGATTCTATTAATATACTGCATAAATTTCTTACGGCTTGGAAGAAAATGGTGACAGATTCCGAATGTAAGGACAGAATCCGTTTAATCTTATGGGTGAAAGATACATTACATCCATGGACTTGTACCAACAAAAATCTTCACTCCTTTTAACTTTGAATATACACAAGGACTGGTATTTGTATAGGAAATACAACAACTGATTTGTACTAACAAGGAACTTTTTATTTGTGCATAAGTAAGATACATACAGACTAAAACATTTTCCAAGTGATATAAAAGTATTGTGACTACAAACTATTGAACAGTGATGCTTTTCCAGACAAGTGATCCAAACAATGTTGAAATTAAAAAACAACTGGTATAAATTAATGTGTTTAAAGACAACTAATACAAAATACTGATACATAAGGTGAAATCATAGTAAATACTTTTCTTGTACAATGAAAAGGATATTATAATAAAAAGTTAACAAGAATTCTAATTTACATTCTTATTCCAATCTCCTCTAAGAATTTCACCTTACAACACAATATTTTACATAAGTATTAAATAAAAATTAGAAAAGTATTTATCTTTTCAAAAAAATTAGTACAGAAATTTTTGTCACTTTGTTTTACAAAAAATAATTTCGTAACAAAAGTATTTGTCTTTTCAAAATACTCGTAAGAAAAAAAAGTTTGAAAGAAAAAAAGTTTGCAACAAAAAGTTTTAGTAAGAAAAACAAATTCATAAGAAAAAAGTTTGTAAGAAAAACAGTTTGCAACACAAAAAATTGTAACAAAAAGTTTCTTAGGTTTAATTCAAGAAAACATGAACTTGAATATATTTTTCATTTTTTATTTTCCAAAAGTATAGCAAATTATTCGTGTAAATTACTTCACCATTAAAGTTACGTCGAGGTTAACCATTTTTAAAAATCTCGTCCTGATGAGAATGGAAGCGATTGAATAGCTTCAGATTGTCTTTTCGTGTTAAAATTGTTTGTTGCCAAAGAAAACTATTTGGACAAATGAACGAAGAAAATTGTCATATTGTAAAATATTTATATAAGAACAATCAAACATATGTGTAGTGTGAAACAAAAAAATCTTGAATGCTTTTCCTAATATTTATTCTAAGCAAAAGAACAAAAGCAAAAATATACAACACTTTTACACTTCACTAAGACAAATGTCGTTTCATATCTTTTAGGATAATGTCTGAATGCAGTGTAATATTGTTTTGAAAATACCTACCACTTCTATACTTTGGTTCTATATTTCACTTGTACACTTCCTTTTCATTTTTACATTATATTAACGGAAATAGACTTTAAGTTGGAAAATTCTTTAAGACATATTTCACTTACAACAAGAAATTAAATAGCTGTCATCTAACACTTGGTTTTAATTCAGTTTGTCCACTTTCATATTTGTCACCCACTGATTAGCATTAGTAAGTATATTCCTTACAGATACACGCAAAGCTTTTGTCGTATATCTGTTCAATAACTGATTAAAGTTTTGGAGAAAACTTGTTCCTATAGGCATAATATTAACACATCTCAAAGTAGAACCAAACACGAATGATGTAGGGTAATTGAATTGTCTTTCTTCAGGAACACTTCTT
Organism: Lepisma saccharinum; assembly: GCA_022664845.1. Classification (NCBI taxonomy): domain Eukaryota; kingdom Metazoa; phylum Arthropoda; class Insecta; order Zygentoma; family Lepismatidae; genus Lepisma; species Lepisma saccharinum. The sequence continues at coordinate 3,695 of JAGDQP010054935.1, forward strand.
GCCAAGGGAATTATAATTTCTGCGTTATTTTCCATATTGATGACAAAACCTTGATAGCTGAGATTGGTTTTAAAATGAGTTTCTCTGTATATTCTATAGAGTTCTCTTGAAATGGCTGGGTTACATAAAATGCGTGTCGTTTTCACATCCAAATACTTGCTCCCACGATTGCACATATAGGTGTATGGATTTACCCAGTGTAAAAAACATCCCTGACATAGTAGGTAGTCACTACTTTCGTAACGTTTTAACGCTTCCCAAATACATCCTACTGAGGCACTGTTCAATGTACAATCACATACACTTTCATTGACAAGTTCGTTGACCATCTCTGTGTCCTCTTTTGCAATACCCAAAGCTATCTCACATAAATTATCACTGCTAATGTTGTTGTCTCCATCCACCAGTATAACGTCAAACTCCTCTGCGTTATTTAAAGGTAGCTTACATAATGTACTACTGGCAAGATCTTCCTCTCCAACAAATACTAATACTTTAGAGTCCACTACACCAGCCATATTGATCCTTTCAGTCGTTCGAAGTCTGTTAGAAAAGTAAGGAAATGCTACCAATATTTATCCAACTCAGGGATTCCAAACTTCTGCGAATGAAGTCACCTTGTTGCGTACTAACTCTGCGCAGTACTGTTTTCTTGTCTAGTCATTAATACTTCTATATTGGTACATATATAACTTCTTGATTTGACAATGGAACCAGGAGTATTATATTGCTGTTAATCCAAGAATTACAACTTCAACCTTGAATTCATAATTACTTAGGTTAAAAGAATGTCTTGTATTGGTTTAAGTTTCTTGTGATGCACTTGCAAAAATCATCTTAAGAAAATCCGATTTCCTACTTGGACAAATCTTGTAGGCACCTCCTCATTCGATTTCTCTACTGCACGATGGTTTGTTTGATTTCCTCTTGGCCCACTGGTAGCAACTAAAAATTCCAAAGTCTGTTTGATTGATGTAACGCTTAGTGTTATTTAGTAAGGAATCCAGACATTTTGTCCCTTTTGGTCTAAGGGTTAGAGTTGTCTACTTTCTCTAGTGTTCAATTGTCAACTCACTACATAAAAAATGTAGATTCTCAACTCTTATGTGTTTCTTAAACAAGGAATCTGTTCTGTACTATTTTGAGTAAATGTTAGTTTTATTTGTACGTGTTGTTATATTCAGAGTTCACCTTAGTTGTAATTATCTTCTTTCAAATAAAATTATAGATTCTGTATTGTTCATTCAGTTTTTGAGTTTCTAAGAAAATTGAACTTGATTAAAACCAAAACGGAGAAAACAGTTTGCTACCTAAAACATTTTCTGAATACAATGCAGTACAACTTCTTCTTGTAACAACATTTTTAAAACAGTAGATTTTTTCTACAAACAAGAAAAACCGAAATAATTTTTATGAAATGGATAAACAAACTAATACGAAAACTTTTTTGTTAGAAAAACTATTTTCAAGATTTTTCCTTACGAAAACTTTTGTGAATTTTTTTGTTACTGTTTTTTATTCTTACGAAAGCTTTGTTACAATTTTTTTTGCTACGAAAACTTCTTGTTCCATTTTTTGTTGCAAACTTTTTCTTGCATTTTTTTCATTCTTTCTAAAACTTTTCATTAGATTTTTTTCTTTCTTACTAAAACTTTTTGTTACAATTTTTTCTTACGATTTTTTTTCCTTTCTTACTAAAACTATTTGTTTGAAACTTTTTTCTTGCTACTTTTTTGTTGCAAACTTTTCGTTCCAAATTCTTTTTGTTACAATTTTTTTCTTACAAAACTTTTTGTTCCAAATTTTTTTTGTTACAACTTTTTTCTTACGAATATTTTGAAAAGACAAATACTTTTGTTACGAAATTATTTTTTGTAAAACAAAATGACAAAAATTTCTGTACCTTTTTTTTGAAAAGATAAATACTTTTCTAATTTTATTTAATGCTTATGCAAAATATTGTGTTGTAAGGTAAATTTGTTAAAGGAGATTGGAATAAGAATGTAAATTAGAATTCTTGTTAACTTTTTATTATAATATCCTTTTCATTGTACAAGAAAAGTATTTACTATGATTTCACCTTATGTATCAGTATTTTGTATTAGTTGTCTTTAAACACATTAATTTATACCAGTTGTTTTTTAATTTCAACATTGTTTGGATCACTTGTCTGGAAAAGCATCACTGTTCAATAGTTTGTAGTCACAATACTTTTATATCACTTGGAAAATGTTTTAGTCTGTATGTATCTTACTTATGCACAAATAAAAAGTTCCTTGTTAGTACAAATCAGTTGTTGTATTTCCTATACAAATACCAGTCCTTGTGTATATTCAAAGTTAAAAGGAGTGAAGATTTTTGTTGGTACAAGTCCATGGATGTAATGTATCTTTCACCCATAAGATTAAACGGATTCTGTCCTTACATTCGGAATCTGTCACCATTTTCTTCCAAGCCGTAAGAAATTTATGCAGTATATTAATAGAATCAGTGTGGGATTCAACAAATTTCTCGTATATCTGATCACAAACCAAGGGAGTTGTTAATATGTCAACCATACGAAGTAGAGTAATTTCCTTGCTTAAGTCTACACTCATGGTCAAAGTCAAAGGAAATATCGTGAAAGCAGTCATCACAAATTATACTAAAGCAAGGTGTCCATTCTTCAAGACTTGACAGCACACAGTCGACAGCCACCTCGGCAAAAGTACACTCACAGCTAGCCATTGTTTCCTGATTCAGCTGCAGCAGACTGTCACAATAGAATCGTCATGGCAATTTATTGACTTCATCAGCCAATCAGATTATATAAATTCAAATGACGTCATTACCTAGTATGGTAGTGCTTATTTGCTTAGTTCTTGTTACAACTCTACAAAAACGCTATTTTATTCATAGAGCCTACTGGAGCACGAGACGAGCGTATTAATACTTTTAAAAGTTTTGTAGTCATTAAGTACAGTTTTGGATACTCCTTTTGCAGTCCGTATCCTGTGAGATATGCAACCTAACAATACCAGTAAGATACTTTGCTTTTGGAAATGTAGTCTAAAATCCGAGCATATCAGACAATAAGAAAACTAGGTGATATCATTTTATTAAAATAATCCATGGTTGGCAACACTTAAAAGTTTGGTATAAGATGGCAACTCTTGTTGTCATTGTTGAATTACTATACAAATGGTAAAGAATAACTTATTAAATTATTTTAAGATGGAAACACTTAAGTGTAAGATGACAACAGTGGTTGCTCAGCAATGCCAGCTGGCTGTGATATTCTTTCACAGACTCTTTCCCCCACCTGTCTCCTACTCTTCCTGTTTCTAGTAAACATATGGTTGCAGACTGTGAGAGCAAGGCATGGACTTCCGGTGTACAGTGCTAGTTTCTTAGTGTGTGTGTTTGTGTGTGTGTTTCTGACGGGGTTCTGCAAAAGTTGGCATATGCGGGAAATGTTCTTGCATCAGGCGATAACCTTCATCAGTCAAGTCCCGTAAACTTAGGAAATATTCTTACATTATACTACCTAAGATTCTGCCAGGGAAATATATAAAAGTAAGTAATTATAATTTCTTATTACCCTTATATTTGTCTTCATCTACCTTACAAAACACTAAATATGAAGGCTTACCCAGTTTAATTCATTAATATGTTCAATACAACTCTCTTAGTCCACCTACATGGTCTCAGGAAAGATAGTTTTATCAATCCGTGTCGTATAAAGAGAGTACATTGTAATTCTGAGGTGTCAATCACTTGAATTGAGACAACAAGCAGTCCAATGGACCTCATTTTCTTCTTATATTACGAGTAAATGTGGTTCCAAACAGTCTTTTTTGGCTATAATCAGTTCTTTCTAGCTTTCATTTGATTCAAAGTACTTCAAATGGTGTTTATTTTCGTAAGGAAGCAGTCTTTTCGACCATAACGTACATGCAAAATCGTTATATACTCATAAAAATACAACTGAAAGAGTAGATGATATCTAAAATCATGTTCAAGCTACTTCAAATGTGAGTTTTCTCGTTATATATTGTTTCAAAGTAGTCGGTATTATGTAAATCTATGCTTTTCGCCTTCAAATGCGCGTTCAACCTAGTTTAAATGACAGTTTTCTTGTTACATATTGACTAAATATGGTTCTTAGGACTTCTCTTTGTATTAATAAAGCGCATAGTAAAGGCAATTTTGATTTACCAGACTTGATTTCCCAATTAATATGCAAAGTGTACAAGTAAAATAATGTCTACACTCCATTCTGAACAGTTCCTCACGCGAGAAAATGGAAACAATGAGTCCTTCATACCATATTTATCGTGAAGATATAGTTTGTTTCTCTAATATTTGTGTTGAAATACCTATTTCAATGTTCTATGTTAACAGAATTGTATTGCACATGGTTTGTAACAACCTCTAATATGGCGTTATTCTCGTATTTTCGGGTTTCAAAAGAATCTTAAAGACTAGTTTTCTGTTTAAAATTATGTTTGAATATCTCTTTCATAGTGCTTACCTATAAATAAGATGACTTCATTCCCTAAGTTTCACATCAATTAGTCCTTTTCGTGTTTTATTAAACTTCTTTCTACTTCAAATCCCAATTTTCTCCCTATATATTGACTGGAAGAACTCCCTTCCTGATAACAAACACCGAAATAGTTGTAATTTCATCTGAGAAGTCTACTTTAGACACATCATAATCACGTTTGTTCTATAGATTACCAGCAAATAATTTTTTCCGAGGGTAAAATACAATGCAAAAACTCATTTCCAGTTAAATTATCTGTTAAATACGTTCTCTGAGGTGATAGTTTGATGTTTAATTCATTCTTTTCCTATTTCAAAAAAGGTCTTTTCTCCTAAAAACGCCAATGAATACCCATGTGAAGCAGCAAATAGCCTTTAAAACAGTTGCTAATCGGTTAAGTTCTAGTTAAACATGCAGGTCGGAAGGCATGTTTACAGGTTTTCCATTGCATAGAACAATAAACACCCAGTATTAAGTTAAATTCAGATTTCAAATATGGTCCAGATGTGTCTCGTATGCTATTCAAAGGAATAATTATTACCCTGTATTAAGGTAGATTCTCTTAAAAGTAGCATCTATAATTCTCTTACATAGTTTTTGCATGTCCTCTGAGGCAATATATACCTGATATTTCAAGTTAAAATAGATTTGTACACATGAAATACACTTCTTTGTACACTTTTGATGAGCTAACTAGCTCACAAATAGCGATATTGTAGTAATTTCGACTTTAAAAGTCTTAAGGAAAATCTCAAAAGTAAAATATTAGGATAACTTTTGCTTACAAACGCTTTTTATCACATATGCTTCTTTGTGCACAATAATTCACTTCTAGTGTTCAAATTATTCCAAAATTGGTACTAATGCAGTAATTTCGGTTTACATTGGTTCAAGTCGCACTATTCTATATGTAAATTATGTATATTTCATCGTCTTAAGAATTAAAATCTCATTCATTTATACAAATAGAGGTGTGAAAACAAGCAAAAACACTTCTTATGCAGAATAATCACATCTCTGGAGTAAAAATTATTCATAAAAGATGATAGTATTATAGCAAATAGATATATCCATATTATGTATACGTAATTTATTATATAAATCTATCGTTAGATAGATTATCTTTGAATGTTTATCCTAACTATGTAATATTCTTCTAATATTTCGTATCAAACCTCACCGTTTTCTTCTGTTTAAATATTTAAGAAAGAGTTAACATGCATTTTTCGTACCTCGACGGAGAAGGTTTTCACTTCTCCAAATCTTCTCTGCACTGCGAAAATTAAAACAATATCTGGCGCATGCCACAACAGATGGCGCATCAACAATTAACGTCTGGGCAGACACAGCACTGTCTCCACCCTCTCCAATCGACGCGACCAGATTTCCTGTTTCTCACGATCTCCATCCTATGTTAGCTCAACGGGTTAAACCATGGGGGCCCAAAGTTGATGTTCTATGCGAAAGAAGATGACAGTTTTGATAAAATAATGGCCTGCATATGTCAATTTTGCACCAGGTGCTTGAATTTCGGTGGGGGTGGCTCGGAGAAAAACGCACACCACTACTATTTAATGATTAATTACCCCATCCATTTATCAGAGAGAGAAGGGAGGAAACAAATGCGTTGTTTCGTCTTAAATTTTCCAGAAGAAAAAAGAAAGAGTAAGGAAAAAAGTTTCCTCTATATCGGCCAGCTGTTTTGCCTGATTTAGCTTCGTTCCAAACACTTCACTTAAATCCAGTATCGTTCAACACTGGTGTTGTGGTTTTCGAAGCAGCACTAAGAAAGACAACCGGCTTCGACCCTTAGTGTCTGTCATCCTGACAGACGATTTCGACATATCTAGTGTATGTCTTCTTGATTTGTTATCGAATTGATCCTACGGCAAGATAATATAACAATATAAATTTCCAATGAGTGGTCGTTATAGGGTGTTCATAAAATAATTGACATTTATCACAATTATAAAATAAAATTAAAATAGAAGTAATTGCTGGATTAAAACAATGAGAATATAAGGTGTTGAAGGTAATATGTACATCAAATGACTGAAAACTTGATAGGAGATTGATTATTGAGTATTTCACGTTTGATACTATTAACCAGTGCATAGAGTATATATACACTGTATGGACAAAAAAGTGGTACCATATTGAACATTGATTATTTATCATATTGATGCAATTAAACACAGTTAATAAATCGCTATTACTAGAAATTTAAGGTATTCGGTCTATAAACATATCAATTTCATTCATTACTACACCCTCCTTCTACCGCATGTTGTACAAGCTCCTAAAAATGGCAGAGAGCGCAAATTCAAACATGGTGTATAAAAATACTAAGGGGGGGGCCTGCCCCCACTGTCCCCCCTGAAATTGTAATTGAATCGTATGTTTGAAGAAGGCAACAAATCCAAAAAGCTGTTTTGTGGGAAATTAACAAAAACTGTATAATATGTTTATTATTTATTGAAAGGAAACAATATTGCTACTGAATATTCAAAACGGTCTTCTGATACTTTCGTACTGCTCAGACAGTTTACAAGTATTGTAGTTTTTCCTGTAGAGTTAAAAAAAGTTGGTGGATTTGTTGCCTTCTTCAAACGTATGGAAAAACGTCTGCTCATTTTTAAGTGCTGAGACGTAAGAATGGAAAAATCGACCAGAAAATGAAGAAAAGCGCAAGAGAAACCTTCAAATGAATGTTATTTACAAGAAATGTATGCACAATGAACTCGAAAGTTACAAGTAGGGGGCCTAAGTAATAAATTCAATTTTTTCTCCCGTCTATCCACTGACAGAAATTTCGCCCTACAAATGTGCAAAACTGCTTTTTATTCCGTAACAGTGATAGTAATAGTTGCTATATGTAAACATCTGTTAACAATAGCAGTTAGAAATATCAGTGTATGAAAACGTATCTAAATGCGAATTAGTTATTCCCGTCTGTGAAAAAGAAGTTTAAAACAATATTTTAGAATAACCTAATTACCTGTATCATGTTACGTGTGCAGTAGAGATTATGGACGAAGGTAGTTTAGTTCCTACCATAACTGTTGTAAAACTATTCTATGTAATTATCGGAGCTTGGTTTTACTGGTGGAAAAGAACGTGTAACACGATTTAATCAGGAAAGTAGAAAGCGGTGGGTGGGAGGACGCGTAATTGTTTCATGCTGAATTAGTGTAATAACTTGCGACTAGCGACAGGAAGAGCTGAGCCATCATCGCGCATGCGCATTACTCCTTAACAGTAAATAGTACTTCCAAACAACTGCATCCAGTTGGTCATTTAGCGCATTGATAGCATGTTCGAAAGCTAATGCAAATAACCCTGGATCGAAACCTGGTGCAGTTTTTTTTTTCTTAATGAAAATAACGTTTCTCTTTATATATATAAACGCATTAGGAAATTTAATAAGATTAGTGAATAAACGCATGTGGAGGTTAGATAAGTCAGGTACGGTATTTTTAGATAGATTTCGAAGGTGAAATTTCTGTAAGCAAAAGAAGACAATTTGGATCAAACCTCCCTTAATCGACTCACGAGGGTCCAAAACATTTTTCTCGGGGTTCTCCCGTTTCCTCCAATTTTCTTATCTATGTTCAAATCCCTGGAAGAAATCTACGTATGTCTTTCCGTTATTTCTTTCATAACTATTTTTGTAGCATTTCAACACCAAAACGAAACCTGATACTATTCTAATTTGAACTAAATTTTTATATGTTGTTTCTAGGCTTAATAGCTCGGTTTAGTTCGTTAATGAGCAAAATCGGTCGCCATCTGGGATCCAAAATGGCCACCGAACCCATTGTTGTATAGAATACACAGCCTAAGCCGCTGGGGCTATTGAAATTAAATTTGGCATAAAAGAACAACATCACTGTTTGATTACGAAAATGTTACCTAATGAGTTCAAAGACGTCATCTTGGATCCAAAATGGCGGAAGCAAGAAATCTATTTTCCATATCTATTGAGCTAGAGATACGAAATTTGGCACAAAGGTGTATTGTCACTAGTAGTTCAAAAAATATTACGAAATGGTGAAACAGTCGCCATCTTGTATCCAAAATGGCTGCCGAACCCATTGTTGTATAGAATACACAGCCTTAACGGCTGCAGCTAGAAATATCAAATTTGGTAACCCGGTACATTATCACTTATATGTTACTAAAATATTACATGATGTATCCCAAGACTCCACCTTGGATCCAAAATGGCGGACTTAAAAATCAATTTTCGACACCGTTTGAGCTAGAGATACGAAATTTGGCACAATGGTGCATTATGATGAGTAGTTTAGGGAAATATTGTAACATTTGGGAATAGTCGCCATCTTGGATCCAAAATGACCGCCCAAAATCCCATTTTGCACACCGTTTGAGCTGGATAAATGAAATTTTACTTAAATATGTACCATCACAAGTACGTCACGACAATATAAGAAAACGTTCAAAAAGTCGTCAACTTGGATCCAAAATGACCGCCCCAAAAACCGAATTTCCCAATCATTGAAGGTAGAGAAACGAAATTTTCTATGAAGGTGTATGACCAAGAGTAGGTTACAATAAATAGGGCAAACCTCCCCTTTGGGGTGCAGCCCCCCGTGGGTGGGTGCAGATGGACTCCGTTATGGTGTAGTGCTGCAGGGAGATTTTGGTTAAGATATAGGATGCCCATCCTCTCAAAAGCACTAAAGTTGGGGGCAAACCTCCCTAGGGGGGTTTGGGGACAGCGCTCCCAGATAAATATACGTCTTGTGGGGTATTGTTGAACAGCTCTTGATGAATAATCTACAAATCAATAAATAGTTTCTGGATAGCTCTCATATAAGACGAAATTTGAATTTTTGAAAATAAAAAAAAAAACTTCGAGATGTACCTCAGCCTGTAGGCCTACCGAAAGGGATTTTTTTATTGCACGCAAGATTAACTCGTGTTTTCACAATGCGCTCTTCCTATCGCTAATTACAAGTGCCCTGTTGTAGTGTCTCAAATACAAGAAACTCCTCTTAC
>JAGDQP010054936.1:0-13244 GCA_022664845.1 Lepisma saccharinum
AAATTCAAGACCATTGACAGCAGTTTCCAATGAATCTACAGATCCGATGTACCTCAGTCCAGGGCATTTCCTGATGGGAACTACGCTTCTCAGCATTCCAGAGCCAGATCTACTTGAAGTACCTGTCAACCGGCTAGGAAGATGGCAGAGAATTCAACAAATGAAGCAGCATATTTGGAAGCGTTGGTCAAGAGATTACCTCAATCAATTGCAGCAAAGAAGAAAATGGAAGTCAGTTCAAACTAATCTGGACAGGCTATGGCAGGGGTTGTTGAAGGAGGACAAAATTCCCCCTCAGGTGTGGAAGTTGGGAGTGATTCAAGAAGTTCATCCTGGTAGTGACAAGTTAGTGCGAGTAGCAACCGTGAAAAGTAAAGGTGGAACCTTTCGTCGCAGTGTTGCCAAGTTGATTCCTCTACCTCAAGAACATTAGTTGATTGTGTCCAATCAAGGAGGGGGAGGATGGAAATGTTTGTATATTTTAACAGTCATATTAGTTTCATTTTTTGTGTGTGTTTTTTGTTTTGGTAACTTTTAGTGAAATGTTTAGTGAATTTTTGTGTTCGTTTGAGACCTGGCTATATTGTGCAGTACTGGCAATCTTGTAATGATGGCTGTCGTCAAGGAGGGAAGAGAAGAAAGACAGGACATGTAGTGTGATTAAAAAGTTTTATCAGTTTGGACAATAACAGTAAAAATTACTGTTCAGGTTGTATCAAGCATGTTATATACATAATGAGCATGTTGAAGGCATGTAAAGTTCAGCAATTGAATAGAAGGTGATGAAGCTAGAAGTATCGCTTATTATATTATTCCTACTCCCATGCACGATATCTGGTGAAGAATTAGTGATATGGAAGCAGTTACAGTTCGTTAGCATTGAGAGTGAAACATATAGTACGCTAATTAGACATTAATTTAGTATTTACAATACGCAAGACATTTACATTATCACACGTATTTAACCCTTTCCAGATGCCCAAAACAGAGCATAGTTGCTGGTTGCTATCTATTGGCATACGTACTTAGTTTCGTTTCGCCTGTTTCTTTCATAGTCATAAAATAATTTGGTAAAAAAAATCTCACCGTCTGCAGTGGATTTCGAAGCTGAAACTTCCGGTTTCGTCGTTTGTAGATCGTCACTCTAACCACTCCCACACGGGGCCATCTAGCGAATAACTACTATTTTACTATTTATTTTATGTTACGAAGACTGTATCTGAAGTAAATGCATTCGTATTGGCTGAAAGCGGTCACCACAAATCCAGACCCGTCGGTTCACCAACGTGTGAAGAAATTTTATTCAAAGGGTAAGAATAAGAATAAACGTACTCTTCATCATCAAGAAGTAGACGATGAAATCACGTGTTTTCCAAACATATTTTTAACGCTGTACGAGTATATAACCACCTATTCAACGGGCTATCTGATGTTTAATCATAGTTGAAAAGAGATTAAAATGAACATTGAGAACAAACGTTAGTTTTACATCAAAGTGGACCATGAAAAATACATATTTTTGAAACGTCAATAAGCCGTTTAATTAACGGTGAAATATATTTAAAAAAAAACAATGAAAATATCATTATAAGAAACACCAATAAACGTTTCTAAAAATGTATCCACCTGAACAATTATGTACTCAACGGTAAAATTTAATTCTAAGGACGGTGAAAATATTTCGCACGTTTCAAAATGACTATAGGGGAACGGGGGACATAACAGGGTATTGGTGTTTTCTGGACTGTAATTTACTGCAACCTAGCCGCAACTACGGAAAAACATTTTTAAGAGCGGATGAACATCGTGCTTGAGTAGCGTCCATATCAGTTGAGAGAAAACAGTGTTGTGTGGCAATTTTTAGTTTTCGTGTTTGTGGCATGTAACAATTGGATTTTTTTCTTTCGTCAAGGTAGGGCAAATTGTGTAATGCACAAATTTTAACTATCGATACGCTGGCAGGATATTTCCTTTGTGTTCATTGTGTGGTGTTGAGTTTTACACGTTGTAGCTTATAACATAGATATTCGTTGATATAGCAGTACAACGCATCTGGGGCAAAACAGTATTGCAAGCACCCCATGTTGCCCCATTACCCCATCATGCCCCTAAGCACCATTGATTGTGTAGTTGAACTACCCAGCTTGAAACATTTATTAGTAATATCGGAACTGAATAGACGCTTGTTTTCTATCATTTTAGGATGGTTCGCACATATAAAAGGAAAACAATGAGGTTAAGTTGGGAGGAGAAAGAGAAGAAGGCGACCATTGAAAATGTAATACGTGGTGAAATGGGATATTATAAAGCTTCCCGGCAGTTCAACGTTCCCATGATTACGCTGAAGCGGCGTTCTAACAAGGAACGAGAAAACGCTGGAACTTTCCAGAAAAGAATGGGACACTTCAAGCCTGTGTTTACCAATGAACAGGAGTTCTATTTAGTAGATTATTTAGTGACAATGGAGATGCAACTTTTCGGTCTAACTGGCAATGAGCTGAGGGAATTAGCGTTCCAATTGGCAGAAAGAAACGAAATTCAACCTATATAGAGTTGGGCATTACAGATGTAGTAGTGTACGAGAAAGTATGGGGTAGAGACATAATGGTGTTGAATGAAATCCTATGTCCCTTAGCTTCCCCTACTCTTAAATTTGTATTTCTCAATAAGTGGAATATGTCGCCTTAGAAAGATGCGTATGAAGCGAAATCTGTCATACTTGAAATGGAAAGTTGAAAACTCACATCAACGCCCTTTGAATGAAATAAAATGTTCGTTGAAGTATAGTTTAAAATTCAATCTGTTTTCAACATACAGATGAAAACATGATAGACGTAGTTAATTTCATTATATTTACTTTTAAGTATATTTTTTATGCAATTAACATAAAAAGGCATATACGAAGCGTATATCATAGTTCAGTATAACAGTTAAAAACACGTTGCATTAATGTCCTATCAACGAAATAAAACTTTCGTTGGAATATGGATTGAAATTCAATGTGTTTTCAACATGTAAAAGAGAACATAAAACAATAGTTAATGTCATTCAATTAGCTTTTAATTACAATTTTTATTGAATTAAATGAAAAAGAATCCCAAGAAACGAAAATCTTTACTATAGTTAAAATAATAGTTGAATACACGTCGTAATAACGACGTCTTACCAACGATAACAAGTCTGTTGAAATATGTTTTAAAATAAAACGTATTTTTTTAAACAGAAAACGGTTAATCCACGAAATAACCAAAAATTAACGTTGAAAACACGTTTGTGTGCTACTAAGGAAGAGTTCGGATCCTGGAACCGAGGATCCGGATCCGGAACTTGGAACCGGATCTTGGAATTAGATCTCGGATCCGGAAATACGGTTCTCGGTTCTTTCATGATGCGGTTCTCCGTTCTTTCAGGATCCGATTCTCTATTCCTTCAGAATCCAGTTCCACCGAGCTTGTCAGGTGTCATCTAATAAGTATGATACAAGTTTGATTCAAGTTTTAGATTTGTCATGACAATGTAAACGTAGCTTATACACTCGACATGGCAAGCTTTCAACTAAGTTTGAATTAAGCGTTCTCCGCTATCGTTGTGTGTGTGTGAGAGAGAGAGAGAGAGGGAGGGAGAGAGAGAGGGAGAGAGAGAGGGGGGGAGAGAGAGGACGTGTTTCTGTGTGTGTGGTTGTTTAAAATGAAAACCCTTGGTTCTTATATTTCTTCATTACAGATTCATAATTATACGACAGCTCGAGTTTGTTCTACTCATTGGCGAAAACACTCTTCCATTTGCCTTTTATGTACGGTACACCCTGAAACGACCACAGCAATTTCACATAGAATGAAATATATTATACGTGATACTCAGTTGTGGCTCATGGCGTTGAAATAGAAACAGAGAGAGAGAGAGAAAAAAGGAAATAAATACTTAACATCACGTATTTAACGAGGACACAAACAGACCAATTCACAGCACACACACACATTTACACACCTGCGGTCACATCACGTCAAACTGAAACAGTTCCGTACTAATTTATGTGTCTACTCTGGAAAACATCGCACTTATTAATGACAAATACGTGCTGCGTCCGCACACACAATATTAGAATATGCCTCCCATGAGTATTATTACTTTATTATTCAACCACGCTGCTGCAGAGGCACCATTTGTGTGTGTGTGTTTGTTTTGCTTATGAAAACGGATATTTGGCTCATAATTCTGCATCCCTTTCGATCCTCCATTTTGCCGAACAGATTTTCGACTAACCATTGTTCGGTATTGATCCCCACGAAATGTAGACCTTACGCAAAGCAGGGAAATTACATGCTTAATCTTTCATTTTACTATTTTCGGTTTCTGGTGTTATTTGTTAGCTCATGGGGTGTATCTATATACTATATAGTCGCATGGTCACTCACTGCCACACTCACTGATCATCAAAATTCACAGGCCAAACTACTGGAGCTAGAAACTCCAAATTTGGTATGAAGGTGTAGGACCAAACGCAAAAATCCGACATTTTGAAAAAGTTGCCATGTTGAATCCAAAATGGCCGCCTAACCCAATGTTGTATAGAATACACAGCCTAAGCCATTGGGACTACAGAAATGAAATTTGGTATGAAGGTACAACATCGATAGTAAATTACGAAAATATTACGAGATATATTCAAAGACGTCATCTTGGATACAAAATGACGGACTTTAAAAATGCATTTTCCACACCGTTTGAGCTAGAGATACGAAATTTGGTATGAAGGACACGAGTAGTTTAGAAAAATTCTACAAAATGTTGAAAAAGTCGCCATCTTAAATCCAAAATGGCCTCCAAACACATTGATTTATAGAATACACAGCCTTAAGGGCTGCAGCTAGAAACACCAAATTTGGCATGCTGGTACATTATTACTATTAGACTACGAAAATATTACACAATTTATCCGAAGATGCCATCTTGGATCCAAAATGGCGGACTTAAAACTCCATTTTCGACACCGTTTGATCTAGAGATACGAAATTTGGCATAAAGGTGCATTATGACAAGTAGTTTAGGAAAATATTAAAACATGTTGGGAAAGTCTCCATCTTGGATTCAAAATGGCCGCCCGAAAAACACATTTTCCACAGCTTTTGAGCTAGATAAATGGCATTTTACAAGAAGGTGTACCATCAGAAGTAGGTTATGACAATATAAGAAAACGTTCAAAAAGTCGTCAACTTGGATACAAAATGGCCGCCAGGCACAAAATTTAACCGAAATGGAGAAAAATGTTATTTTTTGCTATGATGGAATGAAAATTAATAATGCTATGTGTTACGATCCTGCTTCTGATTGTATCTATGGTCCCTGTAATTAAGTTCAAGTAATTCTAGTCCGTAGTATAGCGAAAAACTGGAAACAACCTATCTTATATCAATTCGATTGTCCTATTACGCCTTCGTTGTTAACAGATATAATCAAAGCTGTTGAACATACTAGTTTTAAAGTTCGTGGTTTTGTAGGTGACATGGGACCTCAAAATCAAAAACTTCTAACAATTCTTGATATCAATGTTTGCCACAAATACATTATGAATCCAGTAGATCCAAACCGCAGAGTATGAGCATTCTGTGATATTCCTCACGCTTTAAAGTTACCAAGAATACATTTACTTGATCATGGGTTCAAACTGGAGTCAGGATAAATTATAACCAAGACTATTGGAAAAAAAATAGTCACGGATAACAGCAACTTAGATTTGCAGTATGGCCACAAGTTGACAGCAGACCACTTACTTGTTTCAGGGGCGGCACGACAAAATGTTAGAAAAGCTGCCGAATTGTTATAGGCCACCGTAGCCAAAGCAATTCTCCATAGCTATCCTGAAATAAACAGTATAGCAGAGATCATTCCTATAGTTAATGATGGTTTCGATGCTTTGATCTCCAGAATACCAGTAACTCATGTGTTCTTAAAAGTGCATTCGGAATGTGTGTGGAAAAGCAGAGTGAAGCATTAGAAAAATTAGCGGCATTGTGCCAATCGATGCGAGTTCTAGGAAAAACGAAGATCCTGCCATTTCAAACAGCTTTTCTTGTTTCAATTGAGAGCACTAAAGGTATATTTACCGACTTGAAATGTGAAGGATTTTCGTTCCTTATGTCTTCAAAATTAAATCAAGATGTTTTAGAAAGTTTATTGGCAAATTTTATGATCATCCGACTCCAGTTTGTGTTATCTCTAGAATAAAATCAATTCTAATTGAAAAAAAAAATGTACCAGATGTATTTACAACGTGACACAAACTGTGTCGGAGTGCATAATACTCAGTTCTACAGTAACCAAAGATGCTATCGAGGACGACAAACAGACATTTCTTTCCACAACAGAAGTGTCCGATTTCCACAGCAGCACTTTAAGAAAATGTAGTCGCGTAGTGCAGATCCTCACAAACATTCTGAAAGAGAAACACGGAGATTTACACAAATTCGTGATAAAGTTCTACGTGAGAACACGGATCTTCATGAGGCTCAAGTCTCTCAACAGAAGAAGATGGGCTGAGAAGCGCCAAAAGTCCATAGACACTAGCAACCGAAGAAAGGCCAAGAAAATGAAGAAAACTGTTCCATAAGGTACGTCAAAGCCTCTTTAATACATTTTGTGGAGTCATTTTGTCAATTAGCCCTTATGTTATGTCCCTGTGTGTTAAACGCATGGTTGCAGCTAGTGTTCGTATGATGTTGTTATCGTACCCTCTTGCTCTCTTGACTGCAGCTGACGTCATACCAGCGAGACTGCAGACAACAAACATGCGCGTGCCACTTGCCTTGTTTTTAGCTTCCTTGGTTCTGATGACTGTTGCCACATATTTTATTCATCCCGCACCAACGGGCGGGTAAATTAGCTAGTTATTTCTATAAGGAAGAGGCGGAGATCTTTCAGTATTGCATAATACTCATAATTCAGGCGAGATTCAGTAAAAATTGCTCCACCCAGAGCTGAAATAGCTCAGACAGGGATAGGGTAGGGTAGAGAATAAGGAAATTAACGGCTAGGGTTTGTCGTAAAGTACGATCCCGGCATTTGCCTCATGAAATTGAGATAAATCTTGGAAAACTCAGTCTGCATGGTCGGTTGCGGAGTTCGAACTCGCCTTCCTACCCATTTCCGATCCGAAGTCCGCGAAGTTATCGTCTAAACAACGGAGGATGGATGGCAGGGCTTTAATTCTTTCCTTGTTATATACTATTGTATTTGAACAGTGTTTCTTTTAGGGGGTGACTGGAGTCGGTGGTGTTATTTTCCAGATCACGAAAAATACGACACCAAAAGTTAATAACAATAGTAATAATATTTGGAAATAGTCTCATATCCGCGAAAAGAAAAGAATACACTCCCCACCTTCGGGGTGTACGAATAACTTTCTCCCCCTCTCGGAAAGGTTATTGCGAAAGAGTCCTACGGATTGATTGAAGCCACGGGAAGAACACTGGATCAAGAGAGGATGAACGAGTCAAGATTGGGTCACCGGATCAATTGGGTTAAGAGTAGAATATCCGGTCTCCGGGTCACAGAGTCGGTTTGCTCATTTGGGTCAGAACCGGGTCAGTCGGGTCAAGACATGACCAATTGTTGTACATCTGTTCCACGTAGACATAATCGAGTTCAAGAGATATCATTTCCGTTATTTTAGGCCACTAAATTCACTTTAAAGAACGTTTAAAGGAATGATTGATCTTCTGCTCAACTGTTGAATATCAGAATCTTATGATTGAGTTTCAAGTTGATCAACAAATTTAGGAAACTTCAACTCCTCACTTTCGATATGAGGTCTGAAAATCATTCCGACAATCCCTACAATGCTTGAAATATCTGTTTAGTCATAACCATCAAGTTTGCCGTGTTTCATTCTTTTAAACTAAATAATTTGCAAGAAGAATAACTGAAATCGATTAATTAGTTCTCAAGTTATAAGCAGAAATCTTATTTTGGCGACCATTATTCAATATGGTGGTTTGGAAACCATTCTGCCCATGCTTACAACGCTTAAAATGTATCCTTAATCATAAAACAACATGCATCCCAAGTTTTGCGCTTTTCAACTAAATAATTTGGTAAAAGAATGCATGAAATCGAATGATTAGTTCGCAAGTTATAAGTAAACAATGATTTGGACCTCCATTTTTAAATATGGCGGTCGTAAAATCTTTCTACACACGTATACAACGCTTAAAATAAATCTTTAGTCATACGCGACGAACTTACCAAGTTTTGTGCTTTTAAACTAAATAATTTGGAAAAAGGAATTAATAAAATCTGATTGTTAGTTCTCAAGTTATAGGAAAACAAAACTATTTCGGCCACAATTTTCCAATATGGCGGTCGGGAAACCATTTTGAGGATGTATACAACGCTTAAAATAATTATTTGGTCATAACCAACAAGCTTGTCGAGCTTGATGCTTTTACATGTACAATGCACATCCTTTGGTCCATTTAGAATACTGAAAAGAATGAAGGATGTGCATTTATTTTATGATGAGGAAACATCCAGTTTAAAATAATGTTGCATAGAATGATTTTGTACGTTTAATCAACTTACATATCAGGTTATCAAGATTAATTTATTTTGTAAGATTTTGTATATGATATACAGATAATACAAGAGACATCGTGATAATTTCATAATTATCCACAACCAAAGACATAAGAAAGGCTTTCCGAGATATGAACACACATTTTTCCCAGGATAATCAAAACTATTTATGAGTTGGTCAGTTCTTTGTGTAAAGCCGCTAATGAAACGTTCTTTCATATGGACATTACAAGATAAAGGATAAGGCTGGTCATTTGTTTCATGTTTCAAGTTTTTAAAAGAAACGTGATTTTAATGTTTAAACGTTACAACGTAGTGTTTAATATGAGTTAAAATGTGATTTGGGTACTTCTTTAGCTAATAAATTGTACATTACCCGTCGTATTGCAATTGTAAGCTTATTGTATGGTAGATACGTGCTCAGTACGTGATACTAGAGAGATAGTATTTTAAATAGATTTTGTCCTTGACTAATGATCATCGGTGATTAATTAGATTGTCTTTGCTTGTCTCAGTGTTATAGAGAAACGGAAAGTTTTAACATTACTCCCTCTTCTTCTACCCCCCCCCCCTCTTTCTCTCTTCTTGTCTTTGCCTGCAGCTTTAAGTATAGAAGTGATAAATTTAATCCTTCCCTGGAACTACGTGATTGATCTTTAGTTCTACACGTCAGGTTATATATCGGAAGTTGTTAAGCTTATGACTTCTATAAGAAAGTATTGGTTAATTGCTGTTCTTGAGTCATTAATTTTAAATATTAATCTGCTTAAGAGCTTTCTTAAGTTTGAAGTGTTGTGTCTTTTTTTCTTTAGTTATCATCATATTCTATTCCCTGCTGAATGAAAGCTTTGCCCATTTTTTCCTATTAATCTCGGCCAGATGGCGTTCTGATCCATTTAGCTCCTAAAATATCATTTCATTTTGCATCTAGGTCGTTTCCGTTCATTGGTAATCCACCACATGTAATCCATCTTCTATCTCTTCGTCTAGCTCGGTGATTAGTCCATCTTTACTTCATTTTCTTTGCAGTCTTGTTCATATTTTCCATTTTCGTTTGAGACATTTTGGAGACTACATAAAAAACAACAAAGGAAAGGGGTCTCTGGACATATTCAAGATACGATTCCAGAATTTGCCTGATCCTACCGAGAGAAATGATAGAAAATTTCATTCAGGATGGGTGGTTGTTGGGCGCGAACCTCTGATATTTCAAAGGAGAGACCAAAGCTCCGCCAACTAAGCTATGACAGACTCGGGTGTTTTGTTTTTAATTTCACAGAATAAACTTTTTTTTTCAGTAGTAACTGTAATCAAAGATAGCCCCAATTTATTAAGGAAAATGAAATTAATATTGATCGTCATTTCCATCCTTCTGCATGTTTTACATAAATTAGTTAGGCTATAAAATAATAATATCTAGTTTTCAAAACAACAATATTAACTAATAAACTCAGGCAAAGAAAACGTCAGCTTTATTACATTAAATAAAGTCTCAGTATCTTTCAGATTAAAAGCCTTTCAGCTATTTAATATACAATTATTAATCTTCCAGCTCTGGTAAAATTTTCTGGGTATATTCCCAGATAATTTCCCCGAAAATCCTTTTCCCCGGATTTTTATCCATTGCTAGGCTGCCTGCTGGGCAGACTCTTGAACACTTTACCTGTCATTGACAAACCCTTCCAGCATTTGTCTTCTCACAAATGCCTTCATGAAACTTTGCGAACACGACTCGTTTTATTCTCTACTTCTTTTTGTACCACAACCAGAGCTGAAACCGGGTCACTTTCGGTGATTCGGCCTGACCCAGTGACCCGCTACGAAACTTGTCCCGAATGACCCTATTGACCCGGTGACCCGTTTCAGCTATGAGCACGACTAGAACATCCAGAATAATTATCAGAGGTATTAAAGAAATACTCACAATCCTACTACCTTGTCTATGTACTTTCAAATTCTTTGTGCTTATTTTCTCTAACAAAATGCAAAATTAACTTCCAATGGGATTAAACTAAAATTACGTCTTGAAATTATTAAACAAAAAAGAATTTAAAATAGAGCTGTGTTTGCACAAACCACCAACAATTTGTAGCGATAATTCTTTCAAACAAACAAGAAAGAATAAGGAAATTATTCTAGATATTGGTAATAAATTTTCAGGTCAATTATTAACTAACGTTATAGTCATCAAATATGTGAAATCTTAGTAACAAAATTTCGTTTTTACTGAGATATTCTTCATTTAATTAATTCTGCTGATAATGGTTTGGTATTAGCTGAAATATCGTAGTAAATCATCAGAAAAAAACAACACTAATTTCACACGTGGGAGTTATTTAACCATATTTCAGAGATAAATATAATGTCACCTATCAATTTCTACTCTTGCGTCAAAAACCACTATCAACTTCTGCTATGATTTTTTTCTCTGTAGAAAAAAAATCATGATCGTTTTGGGCAATAATTTTGTAGACCAAATGTGATGCGAACTCTTTCGCTCGATTTGGGAGTGTACTAATCTTTCTCAGTTGGCTGTCAGTTATTTCTTCCGCCTGACTGAGGTTCGTTCGTCAACAACCAGCGGCAACTTTCCCAAATCGATATGTTAGAATGAAACACCAATATCAGTCTAAATACCATAAACCATATATAGCTACACACCATACACATGAGAGAGAGAGAGAGAGAGGGAGAGAGAGAGATGAGGGTAATGGAGAGAAATCAGAGCGAGAGAGATAGAGTTAATCACTCAAATAGATATTTCATTTTTCCAGCTCACATGGTAAAATCGTTATGGTCCTTGACCAGATATATAAAGCAGACAGTAGGCTTTGAAGTCACACTCACCTTGGTCATTTTGGCTGTTTTTTTAAGAGGAAGGGTTGCCCGTTACTAGAAGTCAAGTATATCCCAGAGAGTGCTGGTATATTCAACAGAAGCCCTTATCGTCTCTTTTGATTTGACTGATGAGTGTTCTCCGCCGGACGTCATTGTCAGACGTAACGACCTGTAAACTTAAAGTGTTGTAACGGCCGGAGTTCTAATGTTTTAATACTGTTTCCGTTTACTAAGGTAAAATCAAACCACCCTGTGCGTCTCTTTTGAGATAGTAAAGTCTTCTGTGGCCCCCTGAGCAATTTTGTCTACATACGGTTTCCTTGAAATAATGTCCGAAGTTTCGGGAAGTGATTACATCAAAACAAACAAAAACATCTTTGAAGAAATTCAAAATTATGAGTAGGAGGAGCTACAGGAACTCAAAGGTTTTTTTATATTTATTTATAGTACATCAGAGCAACATAGTTGCATATGAAAGTGTCAGATATGGATACATACAATTAAACAATGGTTAAATATAATAAATATAGTAAAGATACAATATACAACATAGAGCTCACAGAAAATAATATACTTAAGAGAAAAATTGTGTATCATCCAAATTAACAATAAAAGACTCAATTTCTTCAAATGTGTACCCTTCACTCTGTATCAAGATCTTTTTTAAGTTATTTTTAAATTTTGTAGATTGAAATTCTCTGAATTTCAATGGCAATAAGTTATAAAATCTTAAACCTTGCACATAATAAGCATTATACGTCTTGGCAAGTCTTGTATTAGGTAAGATGTACTGTAGTCTATTTCTTGTATTATACGTGTGACGCATGGAGTCAGTCGTATACTCCTCTAAATGAACTTTTACTTGCAAAACTGAGTGCAGAATGAACAAACATGGAATTGTTAAAATGTTTAATTTTTTTAAAACAACCTCTAGAGGAATGCCAGGGAGTTACACCTTGCATGAGTCTTATAGCCTTTTCTGCCAGATAAAGACCTCTTTCCATCTTGGGGCAGATCCCCAGAGAAGAATACCATATGAGATATGCGAATGGAAAAAGGCATAATAAGCCATTTTTAAGTAATTTGGAGAAATATTAAATCTTAATTTACGTATAATATACAAGATTTTCGTCAACCTCAATGTGGTCATTACAAAATCAATGTGGTCATTCCAAGTTAGGTAGCTGTCCAGAATTAATCCCAAGAGTTTAAACGGAATTATGCTTATTCAATTTATTAATGTCTGCATTTAAGGAAAAGATACTATTTTCCGTCTTATTGACATTTAGGGTTAGGTCATTTCGCATCAACCAGGATGTCGCTATGGAAAAATTGCTGTTAACATCATCCATTAGACCAACAATATTTGCATTACTCAACAGAATAGTTGTATCATCCGCATAGAGTACAGTTGGAGTTTCCAAACCGTAAGGGAAGTCATTCATATGCAGCACAAAAGAAGAGGACTCAGAACTGAACCTTGTGGGACTCCTCTATTAATTATTAGAAAGAAGAGACATTATTAATCTTTACAGCTTGTTGTCGATCGGCTAAATACGATCCAAGTAGGTCCAATTCTTCGCCTACTATACCATATACAGTATTTGTAATTTATTTATTAATATAGAATTGGAAAGCGAATCAAATGCTTTACTGAGATCTAGCAGCAAGTCAGACGTGAATTTCTTGGAGTCAAAGTTGTCAAGGATCACTCTAACAATTTTTTCAACTGCAGAAATGGTACTTAACCCCTGTCTAAAACCAAATTAGAATCGTTAATACATCCGTTTTGTTCTAAATAGTAGGTTAATTGAGTTAATATTACCTGTTCAAAA
>JAGDQP010054937.1:943-13244 GCA_022664845.1 Lepisma saccharinum
AATTGGACTACGTGTCGTGAGCAGTGAATCCAGACTGATCTAGAATGATTGCATTATAAATTAGTGATAGGACAGAAATTTGTACGATAGAGATATCCGCAGGAAAACATCTAATATAGTCCGAACTTAATGAATAAGTACCGTTTATGTGAAAAGCCATTACAAGATACAGTTACGAGAAAAACCTTATTACGTTTCATACAGATAGAACTTTCTCTGAAATTGACTATTCCATACAGAATAGGTTAGTTCTTCAAAAATCAGTATTCTTTATATAGTTATATCTATTACGATCGTAACATCCATTTCATCTTCATATAACATTTCTATTTTATCTTTTAATCTTCAATTATATCTCTATCAATATTTTAATTATCTCACACACACTTGTATGAGAACACATACTAGCAAGTACTTGTCATAAAAGGAACTGTGTGATATACATGAGAATTTATACAAGAGACAAGCATATTATACTAACCGTATATCGCTTTATTAGTGAACAGAGTGCGTTATTTTGAATTAAGAAGAGGTGTTCAATAAATATATTGCGAAGATTATTAAAGACTGAGTGCAAGAAGAAGTAATATATTAATAGTATTCATATCCAGCAAAGTACATACAAGCATTCAGAAAGGGATGTATCTTCAGTGTGTATGAATTTCGAGAATAAAGAAGTTCAAGATATTATTTTGTAATCAACGCCAAAATTATAAATATTTGTTTCATTTCTCAAGAAAAGCATTCCATACAACCTAGTTAAATCTCACTTAAGTAAAGATAGAGTGCTCCTTAATCGAATATTTTCACTCCAAAGGTATCTTAGCATCGCGCAGAGTTTCCGTACCGGACAATTGTTCATATTCAACAATTCTACTCGCTTTCGAAACAAACCCAACCGCCACAACCGTATATAGAAACATTTTTTGGAGTGACTAGCGCTATACTAACGAGTGACTACCAATGGTAAAGGATTAATAATCATTCGTTAGTACAGTGCTGGTCACTTGAAAAAACGTTTCTGATAGTGTTTAGTTACTGACGGATGATAGTGTTTAGTTACTTACGCAGGACATAGAATCGCCAGTGTTTCGTTTTCCTACAAAATATAAAGTATCCTTTGTGAAAAGTGATTAGTTTCACAAGTGAAATTCTAACCACGATCTTTCTATAGGCATATTCTAAGTGTAAAATCTAGTGTTATCAGCTTTTAAATGCATGCACACGATAAGAGTAAATTAGAAAAGAAAAAAACAAGTGAAAACAATTACTAACTTCTATGCAAATTGGTAGCAATGTAAGAACATATTTGAGATCATAAATCGATAGTAAACATTCAAAATGTAACGAATAAAGATGAAAGTACAGTAATAGAGTTTAGTAATGAGGTCTTATCAGAAAGTATTTAAATGACTGTAATGAATATCCATTTGATACGGGTTCAGTTTACAATAACCACCCTGTAGACAATCAGTTATTAGATGACACATGAACGATAGTGTTGATTCAATCTCCTCAACTGCCAGTGCTAATATTAAATCTTGTGCTAAAAACTTACTATCTATGTGAGATGAATTATTAACAGAATAAATACAAATCAAAATGAGTATGGGGTAGAAAATAGTAGCTTATCGGATGTTGACTTAGTGCAAGGTCCAAAAAAAAGTAAATATAAAGAAACGTAACTTACCATGTTACTTTTATATTGCTATAGCAGATGTGCACAAAGATGCAAGAAAATCATAAATTAACAATGCATTTCAGGAAGATTCGCGTAATCAAGCGCAGGGGCTCTACTCGTTACAAAATGATAGTCCATACATTTCTAAATTAGATAGTAGAAACCAAAGCAATATAGAAGGTTTGAATGTTTTACCAACAGCGCTGAGATTGCAAGCAGCAGGTTAAAAATAGGGCTAAACTTTATTTTAGCAGAGCCCAATAAGCCAACGCTTTTACAAAAAATCAAGCATTACACTATAAATGTTACGGCAAAACATTTCAGAATGCTTTCTCAAAGGATGTATGTAGCAGTCTAACAGAGGAGACAATTCGACAAAATGCTGAATATCAATATTTAGTGTTAGGTATCCGGCACTTAAACAAACGTGTATCAATAGATGCTAATATTTCAAAACTCGCACACCCCTAACAGAATTCACATTGCAATGCGTATTATTACCAGAGTATAATATAGTTTCTAAAGTTGAATTACCTGTCCATTTCTAAAGAAGAAAGATAATTCAATGACAGAATTGTTTTTTAATCATTTTAAAGATCAGTGCAGATATACGCTCTCTTTCTTCCAGGCTTCCTTCACATGTAAATCCATGTGGAAATTAATCAAAATACATACATTATCTTAGTACTGAACATCCAGATAGTGATTTAATTTGTCCAGAACGAGAGATACAGGGGGAACCATTTAAAGGCAAAAGATAATATTCCTTATCATATAGCAATAAATATGTTAAACTAAGCCAATAAAACGAGACAGATAGACAAAAACTTCATATTCGCAAATAGTACAGCAAACTATAACAGGTACTACGACTAACAACACAACAAGATCTGAAAATACACACACATGTAAAGCAAATGGAAAATAACAAAAGGACACACAACACAACTATAGGACAAAAAGTCACTTTGAAGCGTAATGCAAAGGAACGTAAGGATACCAAGGTTGATAAAAATATTCGAGAGGACACGGCGTCCACTTCAACATACAAAACAAATGTAAGTAACATGAAAAATCAGAAAATGAAAATACACAAATATCGAGTTCACCAGATATCATATATATAGATATATTGTAGATTTCTACGTTTCAAGCTGTAAACTTATCACTTACCGTGAGAATATCTTTAGGACGGGTTACGTAGTTCAGGTAGTAGAGCTGCTATAATCTTACTGCGACATGAAAATACACTTGTTCTACATTTTTAGGCAATGCTTTCTTTCGTCTACGGGGAAGAGATAGAACCTAATAACTACTTCTGGAACACTTTGATCTTACTAGTAAATACTAGGATTTTGATTAAAACACTGGGGTTTAGTTAGCTTTCTATTGGGGCTTCTAGAAAAGAATATACTTGGATTGAAAAGATGCAGAAGGGAAATAACACCAATGCATGAATACATACTAATATTGAAAACTATAATACAAGAAGACGGACGTAGTGAGCATCAGAATAATTGACTAATGAAACATAAAGAACCCAAAAACAGTACCTTGGAACGGCGGCGATGAACCAAACTTTCAGCTGCAAAGATGAAACTTGGGTTGACACCACGGTCTGTCTTCGTTCTGCAAGTGGCCTGTGGAAACAAGGTCGTCTTTCTTCTTCTTACTTCAAAGTTTTTGGTTGCTCTGTAACTTCTGAGCAGAATTCGAGTCCCTGACCCGAAACTTATGCTGATTCACTGTGTCTGTGTAATTGGATACTTTACTGAAACTATTCTCCTACCATGCTTGTCCTTGACTGAAAAAAATGATGTTACATTTTCTTTACTGTTCTGATTTTTAAATACACTGAGATGAAATAATATGATTATTTTAACGAAACTTTCTTTTCACTTCTTTCTTTTCTTGAACGCGACATTGGGTTCTTTTGTATAATAAAGCTTTTTCTCTATTTACATTTACCTTTTAGCATTAGGTGTTATTTACCATTCAACAATATATATATATATGTGAGAATATGCCTCTTATTGTAAATTTTACACGTATGGTCAAAGTATATGGTTCATCATTATGACGCCTTGCCCGGTTTCAGTTTAAAACTTTATATCAACCCTGCCCACTGCTGATACGAAGTCCGCGTTGTTATCGCCTGCACTACTATGGCTGGATTTCAGCCTACTTTATAGGTAGCAATTACCAGAATGTAACTTCAATTATTTAATGCCTGCATGTGATGCTGTGTTGCATATATGTTATACTGTTTTTTGTCAACAAATTTCTGGCCACCCTCCTTATTGTGTGACCCTCGTTTTCATTTACGCCTATATTTTAACTCTTGTAAATATTATTTTTCAGCATGTACTTTAATAACCTAGAGCAGTGTTTTTCAAACCTTTTATACTCACGGACCGACAAACTATAGTAAAAATATTTCACGGCCGGGAAGATACCACTTAGAGGTTTATTTGACGTTCAAAGGATACCAGTCCATTTCCACATTCTAGCTGTTTTAGAATGGAAATGTAAACTTGAATCTCAATTCTGGACTGTCAAAATCTACAAATGAGTGTTGAATAATGGAATATATTAATTGGCCGAGGACCAGTTCAATATTTTCGCGGCAAGGCGGTTGAAAATTACTGTCCTACAGAGATATTGTGCAACTACTGTGTTAAAACATAGTGCGTAAAATATTAGAAAGATATATATATATATATATATATATATATATACTAAAACTTGTTACAACCACACTTGTAGCAACCTCTACGAAACATAGAATCGCCACTGTTTTGTTTTTCTACAAAATATAAAGCATCCTTTATAAAAAGTGATTAGTTTCACAAACGAAATTCCAACCATGATCTTTCTATATGAAAATTGTAAGTGTAAAAACTAGTGTTATCAGCTTTTAAATGCATGCACACGTTAAGAGTAAATCAGAAAAGCAAACAAATGAAAAACAATTACTAACTTCTATGGAAATCTGTAGATTTCGGAACCCATTTGTGATCATAAATCGGTAGTAAACATCAAAATGTAACGAATGACGATGAAAGTACAGTAATAGGGTTTAGTAATGAGGTCTTATCAGAAAGTAATTTAAATGACTCAACACTAACTCATAATTGTAATGAGTATCCATTTGATAAGGGTTCAGTTTACAATAACCACCCTATAGACAATCAGTTAATAGATGATATACGAACGATAGTGTTGATTCAATCTCTATAACTGCCAGTGCTAATATTAAATCTTGTGCTCAAAATTTACTATTTATGCGAAATGAAGTTATTAATAGAGTACATAGAAATCAAAATGAGTATGGAGTTGAAAATAGTAGCTTATCGGACGTTGACTTAGTGCAAGGTCCAAAACAAGTAAATATAAAGAAACGTAACTTATCAGATGACGTCAATATTGTCAATATTGCTATAACAGATGTGCGTAAAGATGCAAAAAGTCATAAATTAACAATGCATTTCAGGAAGATTCGCGTAATCAATCTCAGGTGCTCCACTCGTTACAAAATGGCGATCCATACATTTTCACATTAGAAAGTTCGAACCAAAACAATATAGGCGATTGGATTGTTGTACCCACAGCACTGAAATTCGAAGCAGCTGGTTAAAAATGGGATTATACTTTATTTTAGCACAGCCCAATAAGCCAACGCTTTTACAACAAACCAAGCAAAATTGAAGACCTGGATTGAAAAACATCCCAAGTCCACCGGAGTATATTTTTCAGGGGGAACGGAAAACAGTCCAAGGTATTCGTATGTTATTCTATTCACCAGAAATTATTTTGTATTAAAATGGGTTTCTGTGGTGGGATTAGGATGTAATATGAATGCCCTTAGAGCATAGATACCGACGAAAAGAAAAAATGCAAATACGGAAAAAGTAGACTTGGGATGTTTTTCAATTCAGGTCTTCAATTAAAACGTCTTGGCAAAAAATCTTAGAAGTTCACTCAAAGGATATGGATAGTAGTGTACCAGAGGATGTAATACTACAAAATGCTGAATGTCAATATCTAGTGTTAGGTATTCGGCGCTTAAACAATCGTGTATCAATAGATGCTAATACTTCAAAACTCGTACATATACATATTGGAATTTCAAATATTACCAGAGTATATTATAGTTTCTAAAGTGAGATTACATGTCCAATTTTAAAAAAGAAAGGTAAGTCAATGACAAAATTCTGTTTTAGTCGTTTTAAAAACCAGTGGCGCAGTAATCCATGTTCTCTCTCCTGCAGGTTTCCTCCACATGTAAATCCATGTGATAATCAATCAAAATGCATAAATAGTCTTGGTACTGAACATCCAACCGGTGACTTAATTTGCCCCAAACGAAAGATAGAGGGAGAAACATATAAAGGCAAACGATAATCTTCCTTATCATATAGCAATAAATATCGTAAAGGTAAGCAATATAACGATACAGATACACAGAAACTTCATATTCACAGCAAATAATGACAGATAGGACTAACAACACAACTAGATCTGATAATAAATAAACACATGTAAAGCAAACAGAAAATAACAAAGAAGAGACACGCAACACAACTATAGGACGGAAGTAAGTCACTTTAAAACGTAATGCAGAGAAACGTAAAGATACAAATGCTGGTCAAAATATTCGAAAGAACAAGGTGTCCACTTCAACGCACAAAGCAAATTTAAGTGACAGGAATAAAGTGGGTGGTGGAATCTGCGAATAGCAGAGTTAAGCAGTGGAAGGCTCCGGATCATGAAATACCCACCACATAAATAGGTAATATATAGTACGAAAGTAACATAAAAAATCAGAGAATGAAATTCACAAACCTCGAGTTCATAAAATATATGTGAACATATGCCACCTCTTTTAAATCATTCACCAAGAGCACAAGGATCACAGCAAATCTTATTTTTGAAAATGAAAACTATTGCTAACATGATGAGAATACTTTCAGAAACATTAGATAGGTTTATATTATAACGTTATATGATGTTAATAGTCCAAAATAAAAGAGATGGTCAGTAAATGTCAAGAAATTGCAGCAAAGGAATACTGCTCATAAGGACAGTTTTCTGCCCCTCAACCGATTTTAATGAAAATTTGCACGTAATATCTAGACAATATGAGAGTTCCAATCCAAATCCTATGTCCATTCCACTTCCGGTTTTCATGGAAAGCGTGTCCAAAAATGAC
Organism: Lepisma saccharinum; assembly: GCA_022664845.1. NCBI lineage: Eukaryota > Metazoa > Arthropoda > Insecta > Zygentoma > Lepismatidae > Lepisma > Lepisma saccharinum. Next base: position 7,837 of record JAGDQP010054937.1, read on the forward strand.
CACTTCCGGATTCTGAATTTTATAGTGTTGTTTAAAATAAATTCTGATATCTCCAGAATGGTTTAAGCTATTAAATCCAAATTTCGTTTGAAAAGCACTAATACAATGGCAATGTTAAAGTGTAAACCTAGATACTATATCTTTAACTGTTTTGGAGATAAAATTATTTTTCTTATGTAAACGTTCAATTTTACTAATAAAAAATGAGCCTTTCCCAGGACACTTTGTGTTGTTTAATCATCTACTAGTTACCTGTCACTAGTTACAAAACGATACTTCTATGAAAGAATCTCCATGTCATGTCATGTAGAACATATTCAAAAGACATTTTGTAACTGTTGTGGGCTGATGTTTAGAAGAAACATTTTATACTTTAAAGTTGAGTACCTCACGTGGAAGTATATGTTTGAAATTCAGCTAAATGAAATGTCTAAATGTCTGAAAGTTCTTATGATATCCAAACCACGTTTTGTGTGACAAATACCGATATTATGAACATATCACAATAAAAGTTTCTAGTTGACATCAGCCGTGTTTGAAATAGAAAATATTTACTGCTTATCTCGCTGACTCTAGGAGCACGGACGCTAAACTATCAGAACACATGCTTAAAAACAACATCGAAGAAATGCGATCATGTCTTCAAGAGGAAAACAGTTTCGTCGTCGACAGAGACTTCCGGGATTCACTCCATCTTCTATCAGACTTAGGTTTCTAATGTGAAATCCCCGAGTTCCTGAAGAAAGGACAAAAACAGCACATGGCCTTGGAGGCAAATAAATCAACGATAGTAACAGGAATACAGTGGGTGGTGGAATCTGCGAATAGCAGTGGAAGCAGTGGAAGGCTCCGGATCATGAAATACCCACCATATAAATAGGTAATATAGAGTACGTCCATATCATGTTCCATTTACAACGTCTATCGGTCTGCGCTTGTGAGAGACACGTCTACAGATGAATATATCGCAAGGGAAAGTGCAGTTTCTTGTGGAGAAAACTAATGGTTTAGAAGAAAATGTCAATAATGAACGTGGGATAGCAGAAAAACACAATATATAGTTGTCACATAAAATGGGGTTTGGATGTCATAAGAACTTTCAAGACATACAGTATGTGTGACATATATTATTTAGCTGGATTTCAAACATATACTTCCACGTGAGGTACCCATATCAGAGTATAAAATGTTCCTTCCAACCATCAACCCCCATCAGTTACAAAATGATTTTTGAATACGTTCCTCTACATGACATAAAGATTATTTGAGAGAAGTGTTGTTTCGTAACTAGTGTGGGCTGATGGTTAAACAACACAAAGTTTCCTGGGAAAGGCGGACATTTTGTAAGTAGAATTGAATGTTTACATAAGAAAATTAATTTATCTCCAAAACGGTTACAGATATAGTCTTTCGGTTTACACTGCAAAATTATCATTACATTAGTATTTTTCAAATGAAATTTGGATTTAATAGCTTAAGCCATTGCGGAGATATCTGAATTTATTTTGAACTACAGTATAACAATTAGAATCCGGTAGTACTCATTTTTTTAGTACAAAATGTTTCTTTTTACCATCAGCCGCCATCAGTTACAAAATTATTTTTGAATATGTTCTTCTATATTATATGAAGATAATTTGAGCGAAGTATCGTTGTGTAACTAGTGGGGGCTGATGGTTCAACACCACAAAGTTTCCTGGAAAAGGTGCATTTTTTCATAAGTAAATTATTTTTTATCTTCAAAACAACGGTTAAAGATTTCGTCGTTTGGTTTACACTGTAACATGCTCATTATATTAGTACTTATCATACGAAATTTGGATTTGTTAGCTTAAACCATTCTGGAGATATGAGAATTTATTTTAAACAACGCTATAAAAATTAGAATCCGGAAGTGGTCATTTTTGGACGCGCTTTCCATGAAAACCGGAAGTGGTATGGACATAGGATTTGGATTATTGGAACTCTCATATTGTCTAGATATTACGTGCAAAATTTCATTAAAATCGGTTGAGGGGCAGAAAACTGCACAGTACTCCTTTAACCACTTTACTAGATCCAACGTAGCATATACTTTTGTTCATACTTTAAAAATATCTTCCTTAGATAAAAAAATATCTTCCTCTTTAGATGTAGAGTTTTTCTTTTGTCTGATATATATATAAGTCGTCAACATCGTCTGTACATTCCACGAGGCTTTGGTTTCTTAACGTTTCCTTTTTTGTGTAATATGTTTGTCAGCCTTGTGCACAACCCCCAACCTGGAGGACCAGGAGTTTTCTGTCGGGGTCCTCTTCCCCTAGCCTTTGTAGATCCCTCTACTAATTGCAAGGCAGCAGTGTTGGTTTCGGTCCGCCCCAAATTTATCCGGTACCCACCATATCTGGTGGGTGTTCCCCTATCCGCCATCTGGTGGGCGTCCAGCAACTTTCCCAGGTTTATAAAGGTATCTAAGAAGGCAAATTGTGTATACAGTAAAATATTTGGGTTTCATCTTTGATTAAAAATTTACTTTTAAAACACAGTTTAATAAGTATAAATTATGTATAAATGTATGGTCAAATTATCAGTTTCATTAATTTTTCACTTGGTCCCATCAGATTCCTATTATACCAAAAATATATCCAATATTACTATCAACAGTGAGCAATGTACACGTGGGAATGTAATTAAATATATGGTCGCTTTGAACTGCCCAATTTGACATTTAATGTAGCAGAACACTACTAAGATTGATAGACAACAAAGAAAAGTGATAAAATGTAATACAGAACCTGATAAAAAAGGATGCTAAAGTGAAAATAAGAAGACTGGCATTTCTAATAAGAAGTTACTACTAACAAGGTAGTATACCGCAATGGTATTCTCAAAATATTTTACCTCGATTATCGAAATAATAAAACAAATAAACATTCCTTCAAGACCATAGAGTTAGGAATATAAATAGAGGGAACCTTAGGCTGTTTTGCTGTAGAGGGGAATGAAGCCAAAAGACAGAAGGGACTAGGCATTTCGGCCATATTAACTGGTCCCATATTTAAAGACCCTCTTTTCCGAGTATTGACTCTCTGAAATGCACTCATCCTCCTATTGGAAAAAGCAATCCTTACAGTACTCGGTATAGAGGGACTCTAATGGGGCCACACAAGATGGCTGCCGATGAACCAGAATTTGGCTTCATGCGACGTCATGTATGTTCTCTCTATTTTCTTCCTAACACTATGTTCAAAACATGGTGTAAGATAAGTAGGTGAGGATCACGGTGTAAGATAAGTAGGTGAGGAAGTAACAGCATTCAGCAATAGAAATAATATGTTTTCTTATTGCACGTAGTTCAGACTGCGATTGCTAGATGGCAGGCCCAACTGCGGGCCTGCTAAAGTAACTTAGTATATACTGGGTATTCTATAGACGATCTACCATAAACATGGGTAGCATGGAAAGAAAATCGAGTTGCTAGTTCTGTGTTTATATTAATTTAGTCTTTGTACTTACGTCATTTAGATTACAAATCGAGTCTTTCGTACTTTGAGTATTCGAACGGGAAAACAAATTAATTTTAAATTAGCTAAATAAATTGATAAATTCTGTTGATAAATTTTCTTGAAAATATTTATTCTGCAATGTTCTGTACCTCGCTGTACGCACACCTATACAGTAAATAAGTTCCAACGGATGAAAATCAGAAAATATTATTGTCACAAAACAGTGGCCGCTTGCCAACTAGTTGTTGAAACCCCCAACTGAAAGAAGTCACCGGTTTTGGAGAGAAAGAACTAGGTCACTGTACGTCGCACGCCATTCTCATTTTTCAGTGTTTTCCCGAAAAGATGGTTTTGTAGGCTGCGAAAAACAGTAGCCTGTTGGTGCAAGATCTGGTGAAAACGCCGAGTCGGGGGGTTTCTCCCAACCACATTCCTCGATCTAAGCACAGATTCTTCTTGCCGTAAGTACGTCAGTAGGTGCGCGTTATCACCGTATTTGATCACACCCTTGCAGGATGTTTCTCCAACAATGCAGTCCGTAGACGTTCAAACTGTAGACATTGATCGTCTGGTTACCTGGCAAGAGCTCAAAATGAATTATCTCACGGATATCCCACCAAACATACGACATCACTTTACAGGGGTGAAGATCCTTTTTTGCCACAACTCCTGCGGCCTCTTTTTAGGTATCCACTGCTGTTTGCGTGTAATGTTATGGTAGAGAACCCACTTTGCATTCCCTGTTACCATTCTGTCCAGAAATGGCTCACGTCTGTGATGGGTGAGTAGGGATCTGCACATATCAACTCGCTGCTGATTCTGTTGAGGCGTTAATATAAGGAGTACCCACTTTCCGAGTTTCTGCAGATGACGATGGATGGTCGAATGGGTGACATGGAGTTCACTGGCCAGTTCTTCAACAGTTTGCACTGGATTTGCCTCCACCGCTGCTCGCAAGGCATCGTTGTCCAGCTGCATCAGACTCCATTCCCGTGGCTTATCGGTGAGGCTAGTGTCCCCAGAACGAAACCTCTGGCACTTTCACACATCCACAGCACCCTGACAATATACGGCCTTGTTGTTTCGGGCCGCTGCGCTGGCTGGATGTCCCTGGTGAAATTCATACATGAAAGGCCGTATGTGGTCCTCCGATACTGCCATTATCAAACACAAACCAGTTCCAACACGTGGCGTAAACTGTTATCCTTCAACACACAGTTGCATAATCAAGTGCCCTATATGGCTCAGCTATGGCAAGGGTCTTCTAGTTCACTATTCGCTCGTCAGATAGTGTCATTGCAGCGGTCATCGCACATACGACATTACTTATGGGATAACCCGTTTGCAAAAATTGTCAGTAACGTTCTGAAAAGAACGCACTATGTTGACCCAACAAAATTTTGCTCTTATGGGTCCACTGGAAGTCCTATGGACATAAAATGAGACGTACGTTGGACGTACGTGCACATGTTACAGCCCATTCGTTAAAATCCGTACTTGTCCACAATCGTACTTTATATGAACATCCACTGGACATAACCATCGAGTCTACTCTGGAAGTCCAATGGACGTCCCTTGCCTTCTCCATTAAGCGTACTCCTCCTGTGGATACAAAATGAATGGTATGATTGCATCCAATGATATCCATAGCATGTACTTTTCTATGTGGTGGTAGATATCAAATTGGAATCTAAAACTGAAAAAAAAATATGAAATTACATAATGAAACTAAAATAAGGACCATGAAGGGATTGCAATAGAGCATGGCTGTGAGGGAGATATTTGTGACTAATCAAAATCAAATATTCGGCTGCACTTCGGATACTCTTTCTATTCATTAAAAGAGTGAGGGTTAAGCTAGGTATTCTTCGCTTAGGTAAATCAGTGCTCGAAATGCGTTAGAAAATGTAAGGGAACGCTTGG
>JAGDQP010054938.1:0-10486 GCA_022664845.1 Lepisma saccharinum
TTTTGTTTGACAGGCGCTAACAAAGAAGGTTTTAGATGCACGCGGAGCAAGCTAGGACTTGATTTTTGAAGGATGCAGGTGTTTGATGCAAAATAGGTCATAACGTGGAGACCATGTATTTACTCTGTTTTCCACTTCGTCTTGAATGACCTTTAGAACAAGCTGGATCTAGTTAGAACAAGTTCTTACTTGAAAACTTAAAATATCGTTGTTCACTTGTGTCATTAGTAATAAGTGAACCAATTCACTTATCAAGCCACACGCACTTCTTTAAAGACCCAAATGGTGACGAAAAGGAATTTTCATCTCCAAATACTTCTAGTAGTGCATCGTTGTCAAGTTTAGAAGTGGTACTTATATCAGATAATGATGATGACTATTCAATTATAAATATGGAGGAAGCTGCGGGAAAAAATGAAACACTATGTTCTGCTATATCACACAGTGAATCTACGTCAAGTGTAAAACTGGATTTAATTTCAGATGTGGAGATGAGATCCGCGATATTAGTGAGGAGGAAAGTAAAAATATTATTGAATCTACATATAGCGCACTCTGTCGTCCTCCTTGTGTAAAAGGAAGTGTATATTCTTGTCGATGTGTTAATAAAGTTCATGAACAGTGTATTTACGAAGCTATCGAAAATTGGGAAAACAAATTTTTCCTGTGAGTTGTGGAAGCTGTTTCTATAAAGTTCCTAATGAAATCACACATGACTGTCATTCGGTCTCTAGCTGAAGAAAAGTGTTTGAGGAGGCGTACATGGAGAGTGTTAATAGATCCGATTAACCTTTTAGAAATTTATAATGTTCATATATTAAAAGATAAATATTTTGATAATGTCGAGATTTTTAAATATACTTTACATGCCTACTTATACTTAAAGTGGAGGATGTCAGAGAGAAACTAATTGCAAAAGATATTAATGCTGAACCTGATAGGGAATAATTGTAAACATTTAAAACTGATTGAAGAAATTTGATGAAAAAGTAAAAGTGAATCTTTACTTGAATGTGCGAAAGTTTAAAATAATGTAACATTACTTTTTTTCTATGTAGAAAGTTGTTAAGTTTCTGTTTCTTAAAGTTGTTAAAAATATTGTCTACGTATACTTTTCATTCATAAAAGTTTAGTATATCCTTTGAGATTGAAATAAAAAGAAAGTGAATATCAAAAAATATTACTCTTTGCTGAATTGATAAAATAATATTATTACTGAGATTCTGGAAACCATATAGAATATATAATATAAAGATTCAACTTCTTCCATATTATTCTAAAGGTAATAATTTTTATATTGAAAGCTTTAAGAATTTTTTCTATAATTAACTGTAATAAAAATAATGTGATCTATAAATCCAAATCATGAAATTACTTTAAAAAATACTATACACATTCTTCTTAGTTTATATTAATGTAAAAAAATAACTTTGAAAACCGCTGCACATAATCTACTTAGAGAGAAAATAGGGATATTGCACATACATAGTACTATGAGGTGAAATTTTAAGACGTTTTTCATAAATATACTTTTATATTCCTAAATTTTAAAGTTTACGCATGTCTAGAGAATCATAAAAAGGAAGTAATTTTTATTTTATATTAGATCAGATCATTCCTATAAAAACAATACCTGATTTTGAATGTATTTTTTGAGAAATATTTATTCACAAGCCTTGAAGTATGAAGAGATTCTTGTAGAAATCATCAACTTATGAAAATCTTTGAAGAGTATATTCTTCAATTTCAGATTTTTACAATTTTAGTATAAACCAAAAAATATTTACTAGTAATTTTATGAGTAAAATATTTGTTGATAAAAGAAAGTAAAGTACTGATAGCATAAATACCAGGCGTTCCGCAATATTATATCGTACGGTTTATACAGCCCTGTATAATGTCAGGCCGCATCATTCGCTCAAAAGTATACAGTCAAAGTTAATGTCCCAAGTTGTAACAGTATTCCGTATTCTTATTCTCCTTGATAAGTAAAAGTTTAAATCATAATCTCTTATTACACCTAGCAGTTTCTTTCTCAAAATATTCCAAGTTCTAAATAACGAGATTCAACAAACTTGCTGTTGCCATCTTATTTTATAAAGTATTCGTTCATACGTTATCTATATTTTCAAATAAGCTGACTAAATCCTTATTATTAGCGTATGCTGTTAGAGGAAAAATTTGTTCTTATTATTTTTACTGACTTTCTAGTCAGTGAAATAACTTCTTCTCTCTCTCTCTTTCTCTATATATGTATGTTTTTCCTGATTAATTTTCGTAGTGCAACCTAGCTGGTTGTCATTCAGCTAGTCCTTATACAAATGTTATACGCTGTAGATACCCATAAGTAAAAAGCATGGTGCACAAATTTTAGTAAGATATCTGAAGTAATCACTCGGTCTTAAATAACATGTGTGTAAAAGTTCAACGTTGAATGTACAAACGAGTTTTAAAAAAGTCATTTAAAAAGAAAAAAAATGAAATCCGTACTATGAGAAAGATTGAACTGGTTAATCATATGATTAGACGACAAAAATACTATATTGTATTCTTATAGACGAAGTTAAAATGCTATTTTACCATTTTGAATTTCGTTGAAACAAAAAATCTTTTTTCACAAGCTATATTAATAAATATAGCAGTATATCCATAGAGGTGAAAAGAAAGAAAGCACAACGAAAATTAGAGAATGACTGAATATGATCGTGCTAACATATATTTGAAGAAATTTTAATATTTTCAATACTGTAAACGTTTTCCAATGCAAATTATTAGAAAACTGAACTTGAATATTCAATTTTTAAGAAATATAAAATGAATAATACAACTCTTATAGAAATCAATACATGATTTGCATTAAAAAAATAACATTATTGATGTACATCATTAAGCCTCCCTCCCTCACATGAAAAATACTCTTTGATCTTTGTTAAACAATTCAATTACGTTCAAATTATTGAAGACTTACCTCTTCTTCTGTTAATTAAATTTGTCCACTACAATGATCGTAAAATTTTAAGTCCAAACAGAAGATTATACTTGAAACCATATGTATTGAACTCAGACGTGTTGCAGTTAGTTATTTGAAGGCCTACATCAGCTGTTTAATACCTGGCGCCTTGCCTTTAATCCCTTACTTTAGAAAAGAATATTCATCAGCGATTGTAAATAGTTACAGCATGTAGCTGATTAAAATGCAATCAATAAACAAGCATCTTTCGCTAGGAGATATTTATATCAGTAATAGATTAAATAAAAATGCCAATTACTAAATCTAGAAAAGAAAAGGTAAGAGTCCTTAGAGCATAATCCACAGCATTTTCACTCTTTCAATTGGTAGTGAAAAAACTTATATTCTTCCAAGCGTACAAAGACTAGTATGTGTCTTATCATTATATGGGAGTCTATACACATAAAATGTTTTTTTTCTTTTCTGAAAGTTGTTAAATATTTATCACACCAATAATTATACAAAATATTATTTAAACTAAAAACAGAGGTATAGACAATTCGGCAGCAAAAGCGATGGGGATCTGCTACCAGCATGTGACAGAGGTAAATGAAATAAGGAATCGTTACGCGGGAACGGTGACAGAGGCAAAGGACATAAGGAATTGTTAACATCGGCTGCAATCAGTGTTGTCATCTACGAAACAAAAAGTCGCTAGAACACGCTAAGTGAAAGTTTGAAAGCCGCCAAATAATGCACTACAGAAATCATAGGCGGAAAAATGATTCGTTTTCTTATTTTAGGCTATCAAATGCGTGCAAAAAAGAAAAGTGTTCACTTTCTATATTTCCACTCTGGAGGAAGGAAGAAACTATTATATTGTCTTCCTAGAGACAACTTGGAAATGTATTTTTACTTATTTGAATATGGTTCAAATAAAATTTATCTTGCATAAGCTATAGGAATCGGTAAAGATGGGAAGAATCCACTAGCAAATAACTTTGAAGAAATTTAACATTTTCAATTAATAAACTTGACCAAGACATACTTTCTGAAAAAGTAAAGTTGAATATTTAAGTTTTGAGCAAGTAATACATAGTTTACATGCAAAAAATACAAGTCAGCTATGTTGTTATAATGTCATTGTATATATAAAAATATATTCAGCAAAAGTTAAAATTAATATATAAACCCCTCCACAAAGTTTTGTCTGAAAGCAACCCTGGTTTCCATAATTAAAAGACAAGTTTGTATTCTCCTCCTATAATCTATGTAGTGATACAATTACTTTCAAAGATCATAGGGAATAAGATTTCATAAAACTAATGCATTCATTAGCTCTTCAACTACAAATTTCAATATAATTTTAAGTCATTTAGGCTCATTTCGCTTATACCTTCAATCAAACTCAAAACCTCCCTGGTTATAAAGCGTGTCCAATTGCATGTGTCTCATCCAATTAAATACAAGTTCAAAGCTTGTTAATTTAAGAAAATATAATGAATATCTATTTGTCAATGTTATAAGGTTGTATCCTTTATGTGAGGATATGTAATACTGTCCAAGCCAGGAGCAGTATTTTTACGTGTTATTATGGCTGTTATGTCCTGGACGGTGATTTGTATTATGAGGTGAAGATTTTCGTTGAGACGGTGTTGGTCATCGGGTTACATTTCTGGAGATGTGATGGTTCTGTGGTACTATGTTCTTCGTCAATGGGAAGATTTCCTCTAAATATTCTACAAATGCGTTGGCTTTATCATAATCAGAATTTAATAGATGGTCGTCTCGAAATAATGAATAAGTAATTGTGGTTCTTTTTCCAGTAAGCTGGTTAAATCTCTTCCGATATTTAGTAGGATGTGCAGTATCTCTGAGTTGATTACACGTTTTCATTCACTGTCACAGTTTATACTACTTTTTGTAGTTGGCGATGAAGTTGCAAAGAAGCTGGATATTATGTTTGAATGTATTTACGGTATTGTTGGCGAGAGCGAAGAATTTGTCATATGTAGGGCTACAAATTCATGTATTTAAAACGTTCTTTCAATAATGAGTTCTTGAAATATATTTAGAGATATATTCTCAATCACTTAATTTATGAGGACAACTTCAAAACGTATTATTTACTGAACTTTGGTATAGGGATTTATTTGAATTAAGAAAGATTCTGAAATATGCAGGAATATATTCTAAGAATATTCTGCAAATATCTTTAAATAGCCTACTCTTTACTAACTATAGATATCTTGCTTCTAACTGCAATTCCTAACGGTCTTAGTTATGTGACTCAACACAAATGTATATTGAACATCTTAACAATAACTGCTGCCTTAAAGTCTACTTCCTCAAAATAAAACCAGAAAACTATTGCACTTTTTATTTGCGCGAAACCTTAATCGTATATGAGATGATTTAAGCAGTAATTCTTTTACATATTACACAGAAAATTTAATCACCTCACTTTTGATAAAAAAATATTTCAATTCCAACAAAATGACAAGTACCGCCAACCTTGATTGAGAAATTAAGTGTAGGAAACCTTTTTTTTCTAAAATTATCTTTCACTATTTCAAACTTCAGCGCAAAAGAAAATATGTTTAAAGAAGAAATAATGATTCTGTATTTACCTTCAATAAAATAAAATCTTATAGCATACTTTCATTAGTACAGTATAGAATTTCACTCTAAAACTGTCGTGAAAGATTGCAAATTACGAAGCGCATCACGTGAGTTATTGTATATGAATTTTAAGTGCTACTCGGGTAACTGGTGATTATAACAGTGATTTGTAACAGTTATCTGGATCAACCATAGATACCCACTTTCGGACTTCGCCGTTTTTCAGTAGAATTTTCACTTTTAAAAAAATCCAAGTGATAAATCTTAAAAACTCATCTACAAAATATGTTTAGAACACATTGAAAATGCTTGTTTTTACTTATTTCTCAGTTATTCACACTCTACAATATTCATTTAAACAGTATTATGATTAAAAATGATTTAAGTTAGGATAGCCATTGGATATTCCGAGAATATCCCAACCCCGATTTTTGAATTTCACGAAACTATACAGCATTTCAACTGCTTTCATCTGTTTTAAAGAAAGTATGGGATAGCTATTGTTTAATAAATTATTCAAAGACAATTTTCCACTCGATCATCAGAGGTAAAGAAAAATTTAAAAATCAGTTTGCCTTTCAATTGTCAGAAACTTCCAGAAAACTTGCAACTCCAAAAGTTAGATTGTGAAAAATAATTGAATTAAATTGCTGAAATATGCGAAATTAAACATCTGATTTATTTTATAGTAATAATAATTTAAACCTTCAATGATTTTGTCAAGATTTTCACTTTACAAGAACGCCTGCATCTGTTAGCACTAAAATATGTATGCTAGTACATAAAGTTTTGCACCCTCATATAATCTGATTACTATTATTTCACATATAATCCAGCTCTTCTCACGTTAGATCTCCTTTACATGCCATAATATTTTTACTTTATCGCTAAAGATGATTTGCAATTATCACTGTTGTTTAGATTATTTCCGCCCGGTACTAAAAAGTTATCGTTGTCAGTTAACATTCGTTAAATTACCGGCAATTGGCGTTCCAAGCAATTGTCTTAGGGAACTGCTGATGCTCGGGAACCTGTGTTTGGGTTGAGATACTATTACTTATATATGTTTAGGTGTGATTATACTAAATTATTATTATTATATTTAAGATACATGTTGAATCCTGTATATGTCTGTTGTTTATATTCCTCTTCTATGTTTATCTCCTACCCAATTAATGCAAAAGCAGCAAATAAGTTTAGGGCCTGTCTGAAATATAATTATTTATATTCTGAATTTTCCATATAAAATAAGGTTTATGCAAGTTAAGTTTCCATGTTTACTTGTTAAGCAAAGGCCTCTAAGCCAGCGACTTGAAGGTAAAAGTTTTAAATCTTATCTGAAGAATGGATATCTCTAGCTGAACATTTTAATTAAAAGGTGAACAGTACATATAAAAGACTATACGAAAGCACTGTAAACCATCTTACAACCGAGAATTCCGTTAGCACTGGTTTTCATGAAAACAATACGTTCCCCTAGTATTATGGGTGAAAACAACTTGTTCCCTTAAGCACTGTAAGTGCAATACAGCAAAAAAAAGTCCGCCTCGGTAAAATGCTTAATTAAGCCAAACAATGCAAAATAACACCAATGATGCTCGATCTTGATCCATAAAGATATGAAAAAAAAGTTGACCATCTCTGCCAAGTTTCTACAATGCTTAGTTCTAATGATTGTTTAAGAAATTACTATTAGATATATATATGCTAAACATTGAATACGTAATAATTGTAAAGTGTTATCTAGTGGTATTGTCAACCAATTTCTTTAAACCTTTAATCCGGGCTAAGACCTGTCTAAAGGCCTTAAATTGTTCTTTTCAATAGAGTGCAGTAAAGAAATATATATAAAATAAAGTGCTTTTAAAATGAAGAAAGCCAATACAAAACTTTCAAAGAGGTAAGAAACACTTCTTTGTACTAGTGTATACCCTAAAGTTAAATTAAAGACATAAGAAATGAAGTAAATTCAGTCAATCAGTAAAAATATATATGCATCAGGTCACAGTAGCTAGATTTTCATTAGTTTTCTTTTTTATTTCACAATAGAGTATAAAAAGAAAAACCAATTCCCTGTGCAATATGGATGCGTCTTAAACGGCGCATGGGAAATGTGGAGGTAGCGTTCCGCATTTTCTTGACCTATGGTACAAAGTAAGGTAGGGTAATCAGTCCTTGGCTTAACCAACTTTATCTTCCCAAGGTGTCCATCATTATCGAAGACACACTAGTATAGGAGGCTGGGTGTAGCTCAAAGCGACAGGCATAAATATACTGCAATAAAATCTTCAGTGTTCTGTTCACAATTAAACCTGGGTCGCACCATTTATAGTCATATTATTTCACCCTGGTAGGTAAAGTACAACAAATGTACAAGAAGCACACAATTTATCTCAAAATGCATATTCCAGCAAAAAAATAAACAAATCTATTCCTCACTTCAAATAGTGGTTCTCTCGTAATTTTGTTGGATCATGAAAGCTTTCTTATGCACAAATATTATATTTCTTCATTTCGGCACTAATAAGCATTGTGAAAAATTGTGATCATTTAAAAAAATCCCAACGGCCTGATTCTAACTTGCCAAAAGACCATAAATAAATATTATTTTTGCTAACAAGTCTTAATTCGACTTTATACTACCTTACCCTCATCTCAGCCTGAGTCTAAGATGCCTAAAGGCCATAAATAAATAATATTTCTGTATCAAGCTATAATTCAACTTTTTAATTACCTACCCCGATCTCGAACTAAGCCTAAGATGCATAAAGGTCATAAATAAATAATATTTCTGTAGCAAGCTATAATTCAACTTTTTATTGACCTCTCGACCTAAGCCTAAAATGCCAGAAGGCCATAAATTAATAATATTTCGTTATCAAATTGTGATTCAACTTCTTTTAGTTCTCCTATTTTTAAGTGAACTCTACAATGATCCAGCACCATATTCAAAAATCGGATATTATTTACGAAATAGACAAAAAAATCAGTTCTCATCACTACTGTCAAGTTTGATTTCTAGTCGAGAAAATAAAAAAGATCGTCGTGAATGTAAAATATAAGTAAATTTACAAGCCAAAGATATTTATTTTAAAAAACCTCATATAATTTCACAACTGAACCTTTTAGCTGGCAAGCTCCAATGACTAGAACAATTATAATAATCTGAAAATAAAAATAATATACTTAGTATCTACATACAGATCTTATTTCAAAGTAATATAAAATCATTGTTGATATTTTACTAGAATCTTCGCTAAAATAAACAGGAAATATGTGCGCATTTTCAGTTTCGTGGGGTGCCTATCATAATTTGATAATGTTTTGTGCCTCATACTAGTGGAACTGATAAATATTTTAAAATTTAAAGTGGTCCCCTGAAAAATTTCATTCTATTCAAAGAAGCAAGCATTTGCAATGAATTAGCAACAAGTGTATAAGAAATATTTAAAAAGTATGTTTCCTCGTTTCTCTCACTTGATGATTCTTCAATATTTACATAAATGCTATCAATAGCAAATGTATTATGAGTAGCAACACAACAAAACTATTTACGTTAATTTTCTGTGTCGGCCACTAGAATAGGCACTGCTAAATCATAATTGGTTCACCTAGAGCTTCAGGTCAAAAGCTGCCTTTGGACAGAACATCCATCATGACTATATTATTCCCCCAGTCTATAATAATAAAGTGTATGAAAGCAAATTCACTTCTGTTGGTGGCCACCAGTATATTTTCAAATAAAAACAGGTCACTATAGTTTCGTAGTAATCATTTCACATTATGGAGGGTCTTAGAAATTAATGATTTAAAGAGATATAAACTATTTTATTGAATTTTATTCGTCTCAATTTAGATACTCCCGGCGGTGACATCAAATTTTACTAAATATTTTCACAAAACACAGTCTAAATTACTCAAGTTCCTTCCCTACTTTATTCCAAGTTCAATTCTATCATCAAAATGCAAAAATCCATTGACTCAGATATACTGCCTTCGAATCCTATAGTCGATTATTTCCGAAATTATTCATAAAACATTAAAAATTATAATAAAAGAAGGAATTCGGGATTCCAATCCCGACTGCGGTATAAATATTTCTGATTCGCAATAACTAAAATGTGATGTCATACAGAAAATTTTCTTAAAGATCTATTGAAACATAAGTTAAATAAAGTACTTACTATTCCTCAAATGTCAGTAATCTTGAAACACAAGGTCAAAGTTGAACATATACTGCAAAACAGAATTCAATCACTTCTCAACAGAAAACTGAATAATCATTAAAGCCAAAGGTTCAATTCCGTCTATTTATATAATTGCAACTTTTTCCAAAATTTTTGTCGGCGGCGTCGACGAAAGAATTCTATTTTAATTATGTTTTAAAAGCTTTCCGTAAAGCACAGTATGTCTCCTGGCGGTCATAAATTCGTGTCTAGTTCAGAACTTCTGATACACAAGAAAAAGAAAGACACAGTTACATTTCAAAAGACATTTCTATCACCGTGTAATAAATATGGATGGGAGCTTCTGCCTGTTATTACAATCCTATAGCTGGAAAGTTGTTTCATTCTCATTAAAAATCGATTTTAAAAGGCATACTGTTATTTTTTCTTCTTTGCCTCCTTAAAAGGCAATTACGCCATACTCACAATAATTCGCAGGTATCTTATTTGTTTGCAATGCCGAGAATACACCGGCATCAATAAGCCTCTGCTTAATGACATAAGAATATTCGACACGAATGGATCTCAAACGAGTGTTTTCAATGAAAAAGGTAGCGTTGAACGTGATGTAATATTCATTAAATTTTTAATGGCTCCGATCAGTTCAGTATAACTGATAGAGGTCAATGAATGAAACAAACAAAATCATCACGTTCAACGCTACCTTTTTCATTGAAAACACTCGTTT
>JAGDQP010054939.1:0-13244 GCA_022664845.1 Lepisma saccharinum
GTGTTGCTTTTAAGAACTTCAGATAAACAAAAACAATCCGTTGATAAAGAAATGTATGTTTTTTCTTCTTCTTTAATCCACACAAAGGATTTGAGTATTTCCCTAATTTTGTATAGAGGAACGTAATTTTGTATAGAAACGAACGAAAGGACTTTCTTAACTTCAATTTGAGCAGACATAATAAAAAGGAAAATATTTAACAATGACAATACAGCTGAGATTCCGCAAGGATTGTCAGTTTGGGGGGGTGTAAAGTCAAAATTGGGAGGGTGTAATTAGCGTTTTGCACATTTTCTATCGATTTTTTACTGCAAAAATGTTAAAGTTTGGGGGGTGTTCTCGAGCATTTCGGGAGTGATACCCCCACAGGGTCTGTCTGGCGGAATCGCTGCAATAAGCCTCAAATTGGAATTTGGAAGCTCGGTTTGTCATGGTGCTGGCAATTTTGATTGTTTTTATAAAGGCTTTTTTTACAGTCTCAGAAGGTAAATATCGGGTGGTACCCTATAACTGGCGGCTTGTGGGCTTCATTCGTAGTCAATCTGATCTTAAAAGTGATGCAGTGACGTACGGAGCCGCCGTAGCTCAGGGGTAGAGCGTTGGCGTAGCATTCGGGAGGTCAGAGTGGGTTCGATCCCAGCGGCCGACCATCCTGACAGTCTTTCCTGTCACAACAGGCAAATGCCGGGATGGCATCTTCAACATAGGCTCTGGCCGACACCTTCCCCAATACTTTTCCCTCCCCTATCCTGACCTGAGCCTTAGATGCCTACAGGCCATACAATTCAATTCAATTGATGTAGTGACGTCATTCCCCAGACGAGAGAAGCTTAGGATGCAATTACGGTTTTAAAAAACTGGAAGGATGTATAGTTTAATTTGTTTACCTATTCATATTTGTATAGAGTTAAATTATTAAACTGGAAAATAGGTTCTAACGTTAAAGTAGAATTTTGATTAAGCACCTGGGAAAACTTGTGACTTTCTAAGAATGGACCCTACAGTTTATGTTAAATTGGTGTCTCAACACTATACCTTCAACCTACCTGATAAAGAGATAAATAATGCATATTAAACTCTTCTTTAAGACTAATGTGCATTTAGAAAAACGCTTCATAAGCACAAAAATCACACTACTACTATATAAATTACCTGAGCCCCTCCATTTTCTTTAAAAAATAATGGTAAGGCACAAATAAAAATGGCAAAGAATTTAATGTGAGCTATTATTGGGGTGTAATAAGCTTGGAAAAAGTGTAAAAAATGTACAGAATGTGAGATAAATGTGCTCCCTTAATAGTGCTGAAAAAGTGCTCGAAAACGCTAAAAAATGTTCTTAGGATTATATTCAAATAATGCGCTCCGATTTATGTAGTACTTGTAATGGAACACATTCGAACACTTCACAGCACTTTATTACACAATTGGTATACTTTTAAAACACATTCCTGCTTTTGAAAGTGCCCTAAAAGTGTAAGAAAGTGTTTTTTACAGTGTAACGGTAATGTTTTTCTCTCATATAATTAGAGAAAAACATTAAAGTTTAATAGTTTTTATCTAACAATTATTTGTTTTCATAATTACTAAAGGTAATGTTTTTCTCTAATATAATTAGAGAAAAACATAAAGTTTAATAGTTTTTATGTAATATAATGAGGATATTTATTACCAAATACAGCACCATGGTGCTGTTACCGCCAATACACTTCATTTTATCTTACCAAATACAGTAAATCAACTAGCATGTTTTCAAATTAAAAGCAAATATTACAGAAAATAAAAAGGACATAAATATTTAAAACATTACGAAAGATTTCACAAGTTTACTAGGTTAGCGTGAAATCTGAGCCTAATTTCATTTAACCAGTATCAAAATATCCTGTTCAATTTTTGATACATTTTCAATCAAAAGTTAGGTACCCCTCCTTCCCATGCCTTGCGCTCTCCGGTGCACTCAGGCTCCTATCAAACTGAGTATCAGAGTGTCCTTGGTACTTCTGGGCACCTTGGGAATATAAAGGCGGTCGAGTGTGGAACTGACCTCTCCACCTCACTTCGTACCGTAGGTCGAGAATATCTGCAGCGCTATCTCTACATCCCTCATGTGCCGTTCACGATGCGTATGTATCGCACAAGGGATAGCTTCACCTTTAGCTTTATTAACTTGTGTAACTGAGAAACAGACCGATAAAAGCGATTTCCAGATATTTGCATGAATTTTTCTACAATTGCTCATAGAACCGTATGTGCGTGCGTGTGTGTGTGTGTGTATGTATGTATGTTTGTGCGTGCGTGTGTTGAAGGCTTCAAAAGAGTATTTAATACAACGTTAAATAAATCCGCTTATTACAAACAAGAAAATTACTTCTGGGGTCGACGTTCAGAAGGAACCTTACAAGGCGGTCGCAGCATGAAAAAGGTTGTGAAACGCTACGTTGGATCGATTCTTGCTTATGCCATGTGCGTTTTGTGGTGGACAAACACCGTGGGCGCATGGGCGGATATAGTAGAGATACCCTTGGGGGCAGTACAATTTATTTTATGGCAAACAAATTGTAAAGCTATCGTTTAGAATTAAACATTTAAAGTCACTCAGAAATGATTGAGGGGAAATGTCTACCATAAATCCGCCCATGCGTGTGCATGCGTTTTCTCGGGGTTCTCCCATTTTCTCCCACATTCTTCATTCTACCAATTAACATCATCATTTATCCGGTCTGAGCCAAAGTTGCCTAAAATGGCTTAAAACTAAATTCAAAATTCAATTTAAATTCAATTTTATGTATGCACGAACTGTCCTTTATTCTGGAAACGGAAGAGAAAATGGGACACGAGCTTTATCTCCAAAGAATGATTCGCGAGATTGGTGCTGTGTAAAATATATGTGCGTGGCGTGGCAGGTATAGAAACATAGTGATATTATTGTTCGTTGATGTGACAACTTAGCAGTGAAGGTAGAATCTTTTGCTGGAAGTCAAGAAGTAACACATCAAATCACGTGCAATTAAATTGTCTGTATAATTCCAAAATAATGTTTGTTATTTGAGATTATACCTACATATACTAGGTGACCATACTACATATATAGGACTTTAATAAGCAAATACTGGGCACTTAAGAAAAGTCCAATCATAGGTTTAAGTTCGTGGGGTTTATTGAACATAGTTGTTCGGAACCCACTTTCCAGACTTTTTTACGAGCTAATTGACCTGGCTTCCGTCTAAAGAGAGCCAACATGGAAAGAGGACGAAGCCACTCTCACGCAGGCGCAGAGCTCGAACTATAAGTAACATTGTCAATCGTTTGCTCGGCAACTGGCAGTTTGGTCTTGTGGTAAACGCATGGAGAAACTAATTCAGAGTTTTGGGGTTCAAATCTCGGCGGGGCAACAATTTTTTTCTTTCAAGATGTATTTTTCTAAGCTTAAATTTATTATTAATAATTGGCTTGTTGCATATTTCGTAGATTATATACAGTGAAGTTAGTGAACAAAAAGGTTAACGTGGTAACGTGGAGTTTAGCTACTAATAGCTAGGATATAAAGCCACCAGGGCAGGATGCACACAAAGCGAAGCGAGGTCTCAAGGGGGATACGGTGCGTCTGAAGCGAGCTGGGCGGGGTGAGCCGCAGGGGGACGCAGCCTCCGGTTAGCGGCGGGCATATGCAAAAGTGCTTTTTGCGCACAAGTGCTGTTAACTTTCTATTCCACATTGTTTCCATGTGGGCTCTCCTTAGACGGTAACCAGGCCAACTGGTTCGTGAAAACAAAATGCACTCACTTTGCTACAACTAGTGCCATGCTTCGGTGCTCAGGAGTTCATTTAGGCACTTTGTAACAATATTGTTACTGATGATGGGCAATAATTGGAAGGGGGATTGGAAATAAAGTCTTCATTTGTCTTCTCGATAGGAAAATTACTCTCATATGAAAAACTATTTTATGCAGAAACTATTTTATGGCTTCTGTTCTTAGTTGCCCATATGGAGTAGAGGAAAAGTGCTGGACTTTCCAATACTAAAGAAAACCAGCATAGGTTCAAACCCTGTTCAAACCAAGTTTTTACAAAGCGATCGTGAAGGATCTAATCATAACTTCTCATACAATACTGAGTATCCTTCAGACTGTGGAATCAAATACGTGAGTCACTATCCAGCAGAAGACAATTTACGAATGTTAAATGGAAAAGTAAAAACAAGGGTATGGGGGTTACTAGGACAGTTAAGAACACGTCATTGACCTGAAGTATCCACTTTTCATGTTATTATTCTTAGAAACACTATACGATTTGTTAACTATGTTTTGAATAGAGTCATCTGTGGAGTATCGCTATCGTGCTGGACTTCCAGTTGAAAAACGTGGGTTCGATTCCTCACCAGTCTGCATCTATTTTTGCATAAACTGAAGTATGCAAACATAGAGTCATCTCCGGGTTGTGTAGAACTTACGAAGCATCACTGGTGAATATCCGAGTAAACAGTGTGTGTTCTTTAGCATAATGATCATGTAGTTTTCGTGTTTTTCATTTGTCTTTCTCTCTCTTCCTCTCTTTCTTGATGTATTGTTATCGTGTCTTAGTTGCTTCTATCTCATTCTTTTTCTCGCTCTCTAATCATATTTTTTCTCTTACGTTACACACACACTTTCTCTCTGTTTGTACGTGTTCCACAGCCAAATACGGGCCACTTTCGATGATCCGGTGATAGGGCCAGACACAAACATAAGTGACCCGGTAACCCGATTGAACCGGTCTGGAAAATCTATTTAACTTCGAATTTCGACGTCGTATTTTTCGTGTTCTCGGGGTAACATCTCCGATCTTGGTCATCCCTTGAAAAACAAACACTGTTCAAAGGCAATGAAATTATTAAAATCTCTCCTTCATCCTCCGGGTTATCAGATCTACATCGAATCACTGCGTCAGAATGCATTCGAATTTTAAACCTGATGACACAGTCCAAAACCTGACTAGCATCCCCTGACAGCCGGTGATCCGTTTCAGCTCTGCCGTGTACATTCCGTCTGTGCGAATTGTTATAAAAACTAGTTCATTAATGTTGTAATTATTGAAATGATATATTCGCAATAGGTGGAATCTAGAGTGGCATATTCGGAACAGATACATTTTAAGATAGTAGTAGAAAATAGCTATTTCGCAATTTCAAGAGAAGAATTATTTTTATATTAATTTGGCACAAAATTAGTTCCCATTCTATAACTTATCAACATGCTTTTAAATGTTTTCCTTTTGTCACGTTTGAAATGTGGAACATGTAATGCCAGCTATACCTATAGGAACATGCGAATTTTGCTTTTTAACGTTTGAAACTTTTCATTTTGATAAAGTTTGCATATGTAATATTGGCTCTTTTTGATAAAAATTAAAATTACGCAGAAAAATTATCATCCATTCATTTTCTTTGTATCTTCAATTTGCATTAGTAGTCTGGAATAGAAGGTATGGGCTACGGTATCTACTGGGT
Source organism: Lepisma saccharinum (assembly GCA_022664845.1). Classification (NCBI taxonomy): domain Eukaryota; kingdom Metazoa; phylum Arthropoda; class Insecta; order Zygentoma; family Lepismatidae; genus Lepisma; species Lepisma saccharinum. The sequence continues at coordinate 5,483 of JAGDQP010054939.1, forward strand.
TTGTTACAATCAGTGATTCCGCCAGACCCCGGCCCCTGTGGAGGGAGTGTCAGCCCCAAATCCTCTAAGCTACCCCAACGTTAACATTTTATGGTCAAAAGTTGATAGACACACTGCACAACTACGTACACGCTACCAATTTTAACTTTACACTCCCTCCAATCTGAAAATCGTGGCGGAATCCCTGATTACGGTGTATTACGAACCAGTACGTTCAATGAGCCCCAACGAATTTGCAACTGAACCCCGCGCAAACAAAGCATGTGTTTCGCCACTATCCTAGATGTGTCTCAAAACTCTACAGTTCCACTGGAAATCATGTCTATTTAATCTGACCATCAACTTTGGTTACCATTTTAAAAGTGACTAAATGAATTTTCAAGCACACGTCTATACATTCGAATTGCTCTGAAAAAAATATAAAATCCAAAAGTCACTTCTATCTTGCTGTTGAATTTGTGGGAACTGAACTTTATAATGCTAGGTTCTTCTTTACTACGTTTAAATTCCATATTTTTATCTACATTCTTTGATATCCATCTACATTCTAAAATTGATTTTGTTTTTAGAATTTAAATGAAATTAGTCGAATACAGGTTTACAATTAAGTACTAATTCCATATTTACCATATCTTCCATATTTATTTTATAGAATATTTATTTTGATGTGCAAACTGTTTACTGCTTGTGTTAGTTGTGTCGTTTCTTCCTTGTACTTTTGAATTAACGCTGCTTGTTGCTGTTCTGCGGCCAAAGGCTGATTTGACCTTTGGTGATGTAACTGTTGACGATCTCTGAAACTTTAGAATTTGAATGATTACATATGTTGTCGAATACAGGTTTGCAGTAAAGTACTAATTCCATATTTTTTATTTTATGGTTAATTTCAATAAAAGCAATATAACTTAATTTATCCAACTATTATGCGAATCATCAAACCCTAACCATTTAACATATACTTTGTTACCTTTCTTCCTTAATACTTTTTCCACAAGATACTTATTTTTATATTTAGTTTTCAATAATTCTGGTTGATAAAACAATCCTTTAACTTCTTCGTTATTTAAATCTTTTATTTTATATGTTGGTGGATTAGAAGGAATAACCCCAGTAATAACAAACACTTCTGCTGACCAATTAGGTGTATAACCTTTCTCAAACAAGCCTTTAGATTTATTTATACGAACATAATCACCAATTTTATACTTTAACTTAACATGCTTATATTCATTCTTATACAGTTTTTCTAGTATCATTTGCTCATTTTCCTTATTAACTTCTACAGGCTTCATACCAATTGTTCTATGGACTATATTATTGTACTCATCAACTAAGTTTTGTAATATCTCTACCCGTTTATAATTTCTTTGTAGTAAATTTTTTCTACATGTTTTCTATTGAAACGTTCTACGATAAAAACTTTCTTACCACTTTCTTACCATAAGTTGAGTAATGGTTGATATTAAAGTTTTTCATCAACTCTTTAAAGTCTGTTATAAAATTCTTTTCCTTGATCAGTTCGTAAATCATTTGGTTTTTCTAAATTTTAATGTTGATACAAATGCTTTTGTAACATTAACAACAGCTTTATCATTAACAGGAATAACAAACGCGTATTTAGAAAACACATCAATTATTGTTAGTAAATATTTATAACCCTTATTTATTTTTGAAACTCCTTTTAGCACACACTATCCATTTCTACAAGATCGGCTTGCCATAAATCATCTATACCTTTTGTAATAACATTCACTCATTCAAAGTTTTTTCGTGATGGAATATGTATTTCTTCTATAATTTCTTGTCTAATGCCTAAACATTCTTCGAGTCAATCTTTCTTCACAAACTGAGTCTTTGTAATACCAAATACATTCTTCTTTCTTTATATATCTTCCATTTTTTGTTTGTTCTATTCTAATGATTTTTTCTTTCGTATTGGTATTCTTCTTACACTTAACACAATAGATTCTCGCTATTTATTATATAGAAAATCATTAAAGTCCTTAAGTTGCGCCGCAACCGAAAGTAACCCACCGTTTGAACTCTTTGGCTTTTGGTTTTTTGGAAGTTAGTATTATTGAGTAAGGACCACAACGGCTGCGCCGCGGCCGAAGGCCGATCGTTGATGAGAACGGTATGAAGTTTTGCGTTTGAAAGGGAACCAGTGGAAATAGCTCCTTGAATTTATTTTCATCGTCAACGTTATTAATAATTGCGTCTCTTGTCTTCTTGTAATTAAGTATCGTAGCAACGTCCTTACCTTTAATATCACCCTTAAAACGTTATTTCATTTGAAGTTGAACCATGACATAGTATTACATGAGCAACATCCGCATCCTCATTTTCATTACTTGATTCAATAAACATATCTATATCATCTCTTTCTACATACATAAAAAGAAGTAATAATTGTCCGTCTTCCGTAGCAGAATTCTTATTTGGGTAAAATGTTATTGTATCGTTAATCTCAAAATTAACAGGAAATTTTTCAATTACTATGTTGACGTTAAAAATATGTCAACATAGTAATTAATAGGATTTAACTCCATGTGTATTATTTTGCACTATAGAGAAATTTAAAAGCGTTAGATATGTTAAATACTATGAAAAATGGGTCTTTAATATTATTACTTTCAAACGACATGGTAGTATTTTACTTTGTTTCTTTATAGCTTTTTCAAGTTGTTTCAATGTAACAGCATCTTGTTGATCAACACCATTATCTATATTAACGAGTCTTTTATTTTTAAAATCGACCCACGATGTTTGATTTATTGTATAAACTTTATCTATTTCGATGTTCCTTATAAAATCACTAAACACTTTTTTTGTAAGAACATCGCCTTTCTTATCTGTACCATTAGTGAAAATATCCATATTTATTATTTAGCAGATGGTAATTCCCAACCTAACTTCTCAAATAACGTTTTCAATATAACAACGTTCTTCTTCGACTTTTAAAACTCAGTATCAATATTTATGTTATGCTTTCGTAATAACGAATGCAAAACATAGTTCATATTTATAAAGACCTGTCGTTTACCAAAGTAAAGTTCGCAAAAGAGTAAAATTTAATGCTGAAACTCAACCGTAAGCGTTTGTTCTAAATGTAGTAAATTTAGTGGTTTCTGATTTCTAAAGTGGTGGTGTATTAAATAAACATCTTCATAATATTCGGAATACTTACGTTATTTTAAAACTCTTAATATGTTATTGTATCTTTAATGATATTTGATCTTTTAATTTGTTTGCAAAAGCTTTATCTAATTCATGATAAATACCTTCTGGAATAACTTTGTTTTATAAGGCAAACTTAAATTTTTTGTTCTATTATACCATGGTTTTCTTATCTCACAATCATTTTTTGAATTTGTGCTGTTCTTTATCAAATCTCTTAATGTCATTTTCGGAAGTAACTTATAATAATCATCCCTTAATACCGTCCAAGAATGTAACGAATAATTAACTCATCAAATTTTCTGTTTTACCTTTTAAATCTATATTCTGAACATGCATACAATACAGGTTATAATTATACCTACGATAATCATCAACATGTTCATCAAAATATTTAACAATTTTATTATGTATATCTTCCATCTTTAAACAAAAACCTTTTATGGCTATTTACCATAAAAGTTATTAATTCATTTTCAATTGATACATAATATCACCAATAGAACAACCTTCACTCAATAAGTTTAAAACTTTAGCACAAAGGTTTCCACAAATAACAGAATTAAAGTTTTGTATACGATTATCATTATAAAACAGATTCTGAGTTCCAAGATATTGTATTAATGGTTTAGGCGGAACACCTCCAATAGAATAAAACACATTCTTAATATCTTTGTTTTCCAATAACATATCCAATGTGTTCCAATGTTTTCACCTTTATCTAAATTTACAACACCACATTCTCTATCTTTAGGTTTTTTAGGCAATTTATCACTCATAAACACTCCTCTAAAATGTTTTATCTTTAATTCTTTCACCAATCTCTCAACATCGAAGTTGGTTAACGGTTTTAGTGTTTTTTACTTTCTACTTCTAACTTTTCCACCTTGCTTTTCTTCCATAGCTTGATTGTGTCGTTTTTGTTCTTCAATTTCTTCTATATTCTTTTTTACATCAATTAAGGTATTTGCAACAGCTGCTGCTGCTCCTACTAAAGACCCAACAGCTCCTAACGCAGCGAGAATGGCTGGTATCGTAAAAATAAAACCAATATTTTCTTTTGGCGAATAATTCTTTTTCATTTGTGTTGTATTTAAAGTTAAAGCCACCATTCCTTTACCTTTATTTTTTTCATTAAGTTGTTTCTTTGTTAGTATATGATCAATTTTTAAAGTAATTAACTCCTCATGAGGAATACTAAACGTACAACCTTTTATCGAACACATCCTATTTATTTAAGAGAAAATGTTTGTAAAAGTATGGTTGTAGTTACTCCGCCAAAATCCATCAAGCCATCGTTTTCATCTGTAATTTTTATTTCCAACTTATCCACTTTATCCCTTGTTATAGAAAAAATAATGGATAAGCTGGTTCATATATAATACTATGTTTAAACTCAGCCTTTGTTATAAATGTTGCTATAATCCCTGTTTCTCTGTGTATAATCACTACCTTTAACAAACATCCCATCAGCTACATTACAGTGAATATTTATAGAATCAAATGGATAAAATTTAGGTAATTTGCTTCCAATATGTAACTTATTCGTTTCTAGTGTTTCATACTGTTCAAAACCAAAAATTACATTCATATTACCCATCATTAAATCTTTATCATCTGTTGTTATTTCTACTCTGTACATTATACGGTTTTCTGATAAAGTAATATTGATATTTTTTGATTATAAATAATCACCAAGACTTTTTAAACTATAATGTCCTTTTGGTATGTATACATAATTATCATCGTACTTGGAGAATTAATTATTAATGTTTGGAGTTAAATATATGATATAAAAACCTACTACACCTATACTTAAGTTGTTGCTAGAATGGTCTAATTCGTGATGTTTCCATTTTAGTATTGAGTTATTACCACTCAATTTAACTTAACCATTTATTATATAACAAATGAGTGAGTTTGATTTACCTAAAGATATTCTAAAAGAAATAGTAATAAAGTTAATAGAAGACATTATTCGAAAATTAGAATAGTTTGAAAAAGAAATTACGTTTTGTTAAATATGAATATTACAGCTTAATCACTTTATCAGTATTATTATCTGCAACAACTTGTTTTATTAATGTGTTTATTCCTGTCACTGTTTGTTCACTAAGAACAACATCTTTAGGTACAGGAAGTACCGTTATTACAGGTTTGTGTTCTAAACTTAACATTAGCAAAATAAGACTATTGTGAATTCTATTAACTCATTTAAAGAACAATTAGAAATGATATTAACGTTGAATAGTGATATGGATGAAGACTATATATAAAAACTACTGTACATAAGATTAGAAAACAAATTAAATCTAAAAAGATTTAAGATTTATAATATAATAAATGTGCGATAATAAACTTACGTTCTTTAATTTTGAAGAACACGAGTTAACCACAATCCTAGATAAAGACAACAACGTGTGGTTTAAAGGTAAGGATATTGTTGAGATTTTAGAGTATGTCAAACCACCAAACGCTATTAGGGATCATGTTGACGGAGAAGATAAAATTACATTTGAAAACATAGTGTCATTGATTTGAAGACCCCTTCAACGCACAACCTCATACTGTTTTCACCAACGATCGGCCTTTGGCCGCGGCGCAGCCGTTCTGGTATGTACTCACTAATACTAACTTCGAAGAAACCAAAAGGTAAAGAGTTTAAACGATGGGTAACAAGCGAAGTCCTTCCATCCATGAGAAAAACAGGCCAATACAAAACAAACCAATCTGTAAAAGTTCTAGAATTAGTAAACAGCTTTCAAAAACAACTAGCTATTTATACCAACACTATTAACACCCTTAGTCACAAGCTGTTTAAACGAGAAAACCTTCTCCAAGTAGTTGAACCAAACTTAGTTCCTGGCACACGAAACAAGCTAAGGCAACACAAGTTTGTCCTTATTAAGAACTACAACAAACAACCAGAAGAAGAACAAGACGATTTAGACCTTGAGTTTGAATATTACGTGGTTAGAACCGGCCTTTTGACCGCGGCGAAACCGATTCAAGAACAAAACCTTCAAATACGACGAGACGAAATAGAGAACGTTGTCCTAGAAGTAGAATTGTGCTGTGTTTAGACGAACCTAACGCTATAAACTTGTACAACAGAATTAAGGAAGACTTTTCAGACATTATTAAAACGAAGATAACCCATTTAGCAACACACTAACGGAAACAGAACTTGTGTGTAAGTTCGTAAAGTTTCACCAACACAAACAAATAGAAGCTAAAACAGAGAGAGCGAGTCAGACTAGATTTGTACTACGAACGATTATCAAACGTTTGTTTAATGGTCCTTCCATCAAGCTCTTAACAACACCTATTTGAAACTGACTAAGGCTTACTTTAATCCTCTTAATTTTAACCTAGTTTACTTACAACGAGAAAACGAAACAAGATTAAATAGATTTTCTATATAATAAATGGGTGATAATAAACTTGCATTATTTAATTTTGAAGAACATGAACTTACAACAATTATATATAACGATGGTAACATATGGTTCAAAAATAAGGACGTTGCTACTATACTTGAATACACAAGACCTTCTGATGCTATTAGAAATAACGTTGAAGAAGATGATAAAACATTAGAAAACAAAATGATCGAAATGTTTTCGACACCCTCAAACACACAATCTCATACTCTTTTCATTAACGAGTCTGGTTTGTACTCCCTTGTGTTGGCTTCTTAGAATCCTAAAGATAGAGTTTAAACGATGGATAAGCGAGGTGTTGCCTTCAATAAGACAAACAGGAGAACTTAAACTAACGCAACCAAATGAGATGTTCCAACTAGTAACACTGTCACAAAACCAGCTTACGATTAAGGACGATCAGATACAAGACCTAACAAACACAATCAGATCACTCGGTCAGGGCTTAATCGAACACCAAAACCTCATCCGTTCGATAGAACCTAAGGTAGTTCTCGATACAAAGAACCGATTACAGATACACAAGTTCGTTCTTATCAAAAACCACTTTAAACAAGACACAGAAGAAGAACCTGATGAACTAAACCTTGATAAGATAAAATGAATTTTATGGGCGGTAACAAGCTAGACCTTGGTTTTGACTATTACGTTATAAGGATTCAGATACAAAACCTAAGAGACTCAAAGAACTAAGGGATCAGTACCCTAATATGGAAATTCCATTAAGTCTCGAAGAGCCAAACGCTATTAACCTATTCAACAGAATTATAGAACGGCTAAAAGACAAAATTATAACGAGTATAACAGACATGACTTCTACCCTACCCGAGTCCAAACTTGTAAAAGCGATAATGAAGCTTCACCTTGATAAGATCCAACAAGGAGAACTAGTTTAATTGTACCATTTGACCTTAAAGGGTGTGTAGTGTAGCTTTATAGCTTCTAACTATAAAGCCCTTGAAATACAATCGATTAAAAGAACAAGAATCATCTCGATACTAGCAAAAGACCTGAAGAATGAAACTGCATAAAAGAATGTGATGAACATTTTCTACATAATAAATAAGTAAGGTTAAGAAAACTGTAATGTAGAAGAAATGGTTAAAGAAAAATCAACTGAGAAATGGAGAATTGTTACCTGA
>JAGDQP010054940.1:0-13243 GCA_022664845.1 Lepisma saccharinum
TATTCGAAAGATAATTCTAATTGAGGATGCTTTGTACGCACATTCCCAGTATGCTCACCATTATGTAATGTTATAATTCGCCAACATCTCATACGTGTATCTTTAAAGCTGCCTTCTTTTATTTCCCTTGCATCCAACTGGACTCGGAAATTAAGTTCGCGATTTCCAGCACTCATAATAACTGGAGTGTTTGGTCTTGGATAATAGCATGTACAAGGTTGGGACTGAATGAATCCCTAGTACTTGAATGTCCGGGCCAAATTCAAGTATTCTCTCTATGATCCTCGTGCTTGGAGTGATGCTAACTGTTCCCTTGTCTCCTTTGTGGTGAGGACCCAGCCTCGTTCCACATTGATCACTGTCTGTTCAACGCTAGAAGTTCAACGCTACCTTGTCCTCCATCAACTCTTCATCATACGCTGGATCCCAGTAACTTTTCGTGAAAACCACATGATGCATTCCTTGGATGGATTTGTGTGATATGTATGGTGATTCAAAATCTTGTAGTTTTCTAACAATCGTAATATCTCCATCTCGTTTTATCAAAAATATTGAAAAATAGTATACATATTCATTAGGTAGGTTAATTTGTTGGCACATTTTCTCTAACATGTCGTCTGATCTTTCCGTGGTTAAAACTTTTAACGTAATCTTATAACCATTCAATAAATAGACTTCTGAGTCAACATCCTCACTCCGTTCCTTGCTGGTCTCTTGTCTTGTTCCTCTGTTTCTTGAGCAGACAAAAGAAATTCGTTGAAAAGTTCATTATTGACCACTCGTGGATCTTGACTCACCGTCTGAATGTATTTTTCCAAACGGACTCGTCTTTCCTCCAATTGATTTGGAACAAAGGCAATATTTTCTTTGGGGGAAAATACGGCAATGTGTTAGCTCCATACTCCTTTTTTTAGCTACTTGTGCAAATTATGTAACTGGCGGTATCTTACTGTGAAATGGAAAACTCCATTCACGTGGATATTATATCACTTGTATGATACATTTTCATCACTGAACTCTTCCGTATCTCGTATTGAGAAATGCACTTTACACTTCTTTGAAAGTAACATATCACACATCCGAGATAGACCTAAACAAAATGTTTCACAAATCACGATTGGTGTTGATATATTCTTAAAACTGTGTAGCAAAAACTAAAATTATAAATCATCCTTGTTAGTACCTTTCTCACAATTAACCTTGTGTATGGTATGGCAACATTTACCATACACAAGGTTAATTGTGAGAAAGTAATAACATCTATTCTTTCGTAGCATGATAGCAGAAAAGATTCCTCAACTTCTAAAAATCTCCGCATGAGTGGAGTGCCTCGGCCTCGTAACCAGCAATGAAGTGTTGGGAGAGTGTCTAGGCGAAAGGAACATTCCATGTACACAGAAAATTGGCCGTGCCGTTGTTGTGTAATTGTAGCATTCCTAGCCGGCAATTGGGAGATCCGGGTTCGAGTCCCGGTCGTGGCTGCTGTCAATTTTTCTGTGTTAATTTCATAAATCTTCCTTGTTCGCCATGCAAAATATCCATATGTTGACCTACAACAGTCCCGATTACAGAACTTTCAAGAACTTCAGGCATAATTTCGTACTTCTCGTTACATAGGCCCTAATCATTTAATCAGGTTAATAATAATTTCTGTTCACTTGTATTTCTTCGTACGATTATTTTTCTGCTATCTGTCAACGAGAATAGCTTTCCCGCAGCCAAGTGTTCTCCTTGTTTCATTTTAACTGATACAGTTTAGAAACCGCAAGATAACAGGACACTTTAAGCTCTCCTTCCACGTATCTCGGTTAGTAGTATTTCCTGTACGTTCTATAATTATACGTACCTTTGCAAATTGACTGCATGGACTACATCGTAAGTACCATTTCCGGTTTGCTTACTTACGTACGTAACAATCTTCTTTTGCACAAGACATTTTTGTGGATGACGTTAATTTTTCTTGGGATTGAATACTTGTACCTTGCTAGTAACACGAATACTTTGACTTCGTATCCACAAATGGTTTGAATTTCGCCATATTTTTTATCATTCCGTGAAACTTTACGAACAGTTCGTATACTTTTATTGTTTTGTTTTTCGTCTTAGCTCTTTCAGTCACTCCTAGTGACGCTTCGACATGTTACTCTTTACTTATAGTTTCTCTCTTTGATTATTATTCCTTGGATCACAATTGTGTCACCACATAGGTAATCACTCGTCATTCTTGGTTGTACCACCGGCTACACTGTTAGATTCTTGGGATAATGGTTTGTTTAGCTTTTTTTTTTGTTGTTTAGCGCTAATCACACTCAGCTTTTAATAATATACGGGGTATGATAAGATACATCTTCATACCCTGCTGTCACTAACTTTCTACTCTTTGCTGATTGGCCTATATCATATGGTTCCTTCTGTGTGGAACATTTGTTTCATTCCTATAGTGGTTCGCTTTTATTTTCGTTCATTTAAAAGAATAGACAAATCTTATACCGGAAAACAGTAAAATGTCGTACTCACATATTCACTGCTCGTACAGTCTGGACATCGGAGGCTCGTTCATTTCCAGATCATATAAAATGACCCTTCTATTCGTCATAAGGGTTACTCTTATGTCTGGCAACCATACTTCCCCGCACATATGCCTCGATGTCAGTGGCTAGACCCCACCCAAATTCAGCATCACTAGCACTTTGGAAGTGCTTCCTTATCAAGAACTCTTTGTACCTTTCTCCACTCCTGTGGCCCCACCATGGATACATCTCCTCAACCGTCATTTCATGGGCCGCTGGGACCCTCTCCCGAATTGCCTTCAATAGATTCTCTTCTAGCGCATACGAAATCGATACATGGTTTCGCGAACACCGCCACTAGAACTTTAATATTTTCTTCACAGACACAATATTTTCGTGTACTCACTACGTCTCTATCGGCATGTGTACGTCAACACATCATACTACATGCATATATCTATGTCAACAGCCGCCGCCATTTTGTGGTAACTCACGTCATTGTTTCCTTCCGTTTCCTGGCCATTTTTATCTCTCCAAGTTCGTGTTCGTCATAGCATGGACACATTCTAGATATCACGATATATTCGACCCTTCGTCCTGTCCGCCCGGATTCATGGATGTACCCTTGGTCCCCCATCTTATATGTTACTCGTTGATTTAGACTTTCCTTCAAATATGGGATGTTTCATCTAGTTGAACGTTTTTGTTTTGTTAATTTTTTCTCTCTCCGGTTCACTAGAATCCCATACATTACGATCTCTCACGGCTGTCTGTTCTCATGCATACTTTTCAGCATACTTACGATGTCTCTTCGTCTATTTTCTTCCTTACCTTCTTTTATCAGGCTGGACAGGGAGACAGTCCTTTAATTTGTTGTTCCTCGAATATATACTTCCAAACTTACCTATTATTTTATAATTGATTTATGCAACATTTCACGACCGATAATTTTAAATCCAGGCTACAATTATAAGAGATTCAACGGAAACTTTGACTTTTGTTCCTTTCTACTCCAGGCTTATACAGGTAAATTACGTTAGGAAAGCTAAATGGAATTCCGGAATCTAGCATTTGAATTATTGGGGAATTATTTCGATAGATCGAAGCAAAATATAAATAAAATTCTACGCCCTTAGGTCCTTTCCCTAGGGACGTGGTGGTGAAGTTTTGGTTTAGCTTTTTCTAACACCATAAATTGGAGAGTGACAAGTCTACCCCTTTCGTTGAAAACGCTAGAATTAAAAGTTTAATAAATTAATATAGTGAAAGAATAAAAAAAAGAATTATAGAGAAAGGAAAACTTACGGTTTAAGATAAAATAGTTATGAAAGAAAAGTGGACTTATAATAATAAATTACAATAATAATTGCAACACTTACTTTATGTTATTTGCTAAAGAAATAAGTCAGAATGACACAGCATCGGAAGTAAAATCTTGTTAAAACGAGTTTTGATTCATACAATTATTTTCAGAGCTAACATTTCTGTATAAGCACTAGACCCAAACTAAGGATAGATCCATAGTGATTTATTAACGAAACTCCAATAAAAATATATGGGATGCCCGTTAATGTTAAATGTAGCATAGAGTTTAGCAAAGACACATTGATGGATTATATTCTACTTTTTGAAGAACAGAAATTATGAAATTCTTGTTGAAAGAAATTGTACTCAATTCTTGTTAAAATATGACTTACGCTTAAAGACACTATCCGCAGATGGTACAAAATGTCTTCCTTTTTGGTTATTAAACTATTCAACGATGTTATTTTTGTGAACAAATGAATAAAGAGTTATGAAGGTTGAATAAAATACTGGCCAAAATTCAAGCCTATGGACTCCATATTAAGCCCTGAGTGTGAATTTCTTGTGTTCTAGATTCTTCGAAATCGAGCACGCAACCTCTGTGTTTTAGAGAAAGGAAGAACGAAAGCATACATGATGAAACAGGAAATGAAATTTCATTATGGGGAAAATACGGAACAATAAAATATAGCAAAACTTTGATTTAGCTAAGACACTGTTTGAAATCCGGTCACATCAAAATTTTAGCCATAACACACCTCTCTATTTTTAAAAGAATTCGTTAAGTAATAGCATTATAAGTTGAAGGAAAGAAACAGAAGATTTCATTGACGCATAGTCTATAAGGAAATTGATTACAACTTTTGTAAGCTAAGTGAATATTTTCCGTGACTTAAGTGCATGGTTACTGTGTATTTAATTAGATGTTTGTATAAGTGTATAATTAATGTATCTCTGAAAGATGATTATGTAAAATGTACAACATATGTATGAGACATTGATCCTCCTTTCATTTTAAAGCTAGTCGGAAGTTTAGTCTGTAAGATTTACTTGAAATTCAATTCAATGTGTTTTCAGTAAGAGTTCCATAACGACAAGATTGCGTCACAATCTAATTATAAGTACTACAGTTGGTAACTATAACTTTGGAAAGAAATTTGATCTCATCATTGTTTTGATTTCCAAGAAATTCTTTTGCTAGAATGAAATTAATAAGTAAACAGATTGAAATTTAAACGTTAGAAAAATGTTTAAATTCAAAACAGAAAATGAAAATAATAACGATTCTCTCAAAATACTAGTCAGCACCAAAGAGAACTACAACCAACAACCACTAGCACACAATAACTGGAGAGCATGAAACAACTTCGAAAGAAGATTAGCAGAATACACAAACTTCCTCTTACGCAAAGATAAAAACGTATTTTGTTCATTCACAAACAGCCAAATCAGCGGACTTTATCAATGATACCTGCATCCATCCATGTAGAACTACTCCAAACAAGAGGAGTAACAGCTTCATTACACACACATGCTCCCTATTAACTCCTATGGCCTAAACCTGTGTGGACTATAAGGGTACACTATAATGAAACGTACTGAAACTTAGTACCACAAGACGTAGAGGATGAGAGATTAAAATAAACTGAATAACCTAAAGAAATCTTAAGTGCATAATAACTAGTTGTAATTCTCATTTAAACATCCACCATTACCAACTTTGCTCCTTCCGCCATGATAATACTGACCAAGCTCACCGGCTTTTCCCCACATGAGCACAACTGTTCAAGGTTAACATCATAGCTACTCCTATTTCCTACATAGCACTAAACAAATATCATTTTGCACATAGCATTATCTCACACCTGGCCTATTCCAGGGTCAGCTCTATTATAAACACTTTGTGCCCTTATTAATATCATAAATACACATCCATATGGATTAACGTAGAAGCAATAATTCAACAATAATAGTCCTTCATGGGCCAATTGTTGAAACGAAGTGGCAGCTTCATAGCTCACCTTATCAAAGTCTCCGTAGCAAGGCACTGTTCTACTATAATGAAGGGTAACTATTACCAGCTAAAAGATTTTAAATATAGATGTACCATGAAATGCAAGAGATACCCTGAGTTGCCCCATCATAACAGATCAGAGCACTAGGTTTTCTTAAAGTATGATAAAGCACTTGGTTTTAAATTAAATAAAATAAAATTTTAGATTTAAATCTATGTAGCAGGCCAAAACACCCGAAAAGGAAAATCTAAGGGATAAACTCGACAATATGGCATCCAAGAGGCTGGACTGCAGTCACATATAGGGGAACAAAACCTCACCAGGAAACAGTAACTAGCATAATATAATACTAATAGCTAACCAGAAAAAAGAAGTTAAAATTGTAGCTGTGGTTCTCTTACTGAAGCAGAGATCGTGCAAGATGGTTTTGTAGATTGAACAGTCGTGATTCCGGTAGTGTAAGATGATCAATAGATGCGAAAAATATTGCCTTTTGTTTCTACCGAGGGTAACTCCAGAAACATTAATTGCTTGTCAACGTTCATGTTTTAAAACATAGAATTATGTTTTATAGAATATAATTATGGTATAATTATAGAATACTCTCTGTCATGGTTGGTTTCTTACATACTGAACCTTAATTTAAAATAACCTATTGATGAACACTAAGCTAATCTAACCTAAATACCATCAATTTATATTGGTATATCCCATTCTCGTCGCCATTAATAATTAAATTATTAGTTACGTTATAAAGTGATTTTCTCACAAGGAAATCACACTGACGAAAGAAGACCGGGGAAACTAAAGTATACATCATAATACCTATACTACTACAAATAAAACGATAGTGGTAAACTTAGGTTAGTGTAATTCTCTTCAAACGACAAACCGTATTTATTAAGTATGTCCTTTGAAACGGCCTTAATTTCTTTTCCTTTCGTAGGCTAACGTAATAGGCGGTAGAGCAAATAACAGGACTGCACATTAAGATGCAGTTTATATATATAGCCGCAACATATACCGTAGAGTAACGTTAATCCAGGTTCTAACCTTAGATGAACCTACTCTTAAAATAAAGAATCTACTTTATTCTAGATTTTACTAAGATATCGAACTTATCACACTTCGGAGTTCGTTTATGACAACTTGTATTTGTCCTTTTGTAGAACGTTTACACATTGCATAAAGTGCACAAGTACATCCTTTGATTACACTTCAAAGCATAATATTCAGTTAAGTAAAGTAACTGATCAAAAGTACACAAAGAAGTAATTTCATCTTATATAAAATATTGAGAACCTTGTCTTTTCGACATTTCGTTTAAATCTCTCATTTAATTTTTTATTTATTTGCGCGAACCAAATGTCTATGGCCCAAAAGCGCTTCCTGTTCCTGTAACTATAAAACATATTTATTATGCTGAGAAAATGCAAAGTTTCTTATATACTTGCGTAAGTGTACGCACTTACTAGAAAGTATATCTCACACCCTGATATGAGCAAACCTCACCACACAAGATGCAGGTAACAATACTTCAACATACTTCTGGACGATACACATATCGAACTTTCTGGATACATCTACAATTACGCATAAGGTATTTTCTTAAGATGCAATATACTTCAATATCCTTCGTAAGATACTACCTCAATGATCGTAAAGTACATTAAAACACTTATTTCTCCTAGATGTACAATGCGAAAGAACTTAATTGTATCTAGAAATTATTTAGAGATATTATCTCATGCTGTTCTGTTCTGTATATTGGTACTTTAGATTTTTAGAAAATTAACCTCTAATCCAATGAAGAATCTTTGGAAAACTTCCACTTCTTACCCTTTACCCTTGTACCCACTTAGTTAGTTGTACTGTTGAAACACATTCTTAGATTGCATTTAGCCACAACAATATCGAAGTTGAAATTAGTATGTAGTATCTTAGTTTTGCCGTAGATGAAGTTTATGTTTTCTCATAAATGTTTGATAACAATTTTTGTAATGAATACATAATTGAAATGAAAGTCTTGATATAGTTTTGTATTAGTACATAATAAGGCATAGAACATTGTTCGATTGTTTTATCGTAAACAATCGTGGAAAGTTAACTCAAACTTAATAGGTTACAAATACTGAGTTAGAAATATCTAGCTTATAACTTTGACAGTTAGATTAAGATAAGCAAAGATGGAGTTAGATTGTATTAAAGTGAAATTATTTTTGGTAACCAGTTGCATTTAGATATTAATTTTATTAGATCGTACGAAACTCCATAATATGTATCTGGTCTGAGGGTTGGGTCCATTGATTAACATGTGTATTGATAACGGTAGATTGAGATTTTTGAAAGAGCTTTTAGTAATTTTCTATGTGGTTAGTCATATTTAGAACACTGAAAAAGAATGTGGTTTATATCTTCTATGTAGGTATTAGGTTCACAGTTGCAGAATTGTATATCTATGATATTAATTTTATGGAGATTAGCGTTAGTAGTTATGTGCTCGAATATCATTCTGGTGAAAATAGTAATTACTTAACTAGATGTTTTCAAACTAGTAAACCATGGATTTTTAAGTTCTATGTCGATACATGGTTTATCTAATTGCTGACTTAGCGTTGGTGTTGAATAAATCAAGTCTAACAATTGTATTCGAATTTTTGTTCGAATTGAATAAAGTATACCTCCATGGTAACCTTATGTTGTGAATTTCAGGAAGTTTTTTAGCAGATTTAGCTAATTCATCTGTGAGATTGTCAAAACGTGAATAGTTATGAGCCTTGATCCATGCAACATGAATTGTACGTTTTTTAATTAAAGAGTAATGTGCATATAAATCATTCATAACAAATAGGTTAGCTTTGAATAATTTAAATTCTGGAGCCTGTAAAGCTTTAATTGCTGCTTTAGAGTCTGATAATATTAATATGTTTTGTGATTTTGTTTTTTGGACATATTTAAGAGCTGGACAATAAATATGCCAAATATTTCCGTTGTGAAAATTGACGTTTTTTTAGTTAGTCTTTGTTGTTCTTCGTACTTATTAGTTGGGTCATAATATTATCTCAATTTACTTTATCTATATCTCGAATATTCTGTTGTTATTAACTGCAAACTAGTATTAAGTTTATAGCGATGCTGTTTAGTCAATTATAGTAGAGATGTAGTGTCTTTCGAACTTGCATAGATAATTTTTGTTGGAAAATTGGTGAAAATTACTTTCGAAGGTTCTTCTTATGTGAGAGGCAACGTTTCGCCTGAAGACGTTTTCACAAATGGGGGAAAGAGATAGTAAAGTCAGAAAAAAACTAAGTTACGAGGTTCTTGTTTCTTGAGCCGATGTTCTTTGTAGGTTATGAAGGTGAAATTTTCTTCCTAAATTGTCTATTCAATGACATCTTCCAAGGATACTTGTACTTGTATTTTATAGTTAGTTAATTAGTTATATTTTCCTTTTTATTATTATTATTATTATTGTTATTCCATATTGCGTTGATCCTGTATAATGGAACGTTTCACCTGAAGAAGTTTCCATAAGTGAGGAAAAGAGATAGTAAAACCAGGAAAAAGACTAGATTACGAAGTTCTTGTTTCTTGATACACTGTATTTAGTAGATTATGGAGGAGAGGTTATGTACCTGAATTGTCTATTGCAGAATCTCGAATACATAGAGTTAGGAATATAATTAGAGGAAACCCTAGGCTGTTTTGTAGGAGAGGGGAATGAGGCCAAGAGGCGGAAGGGACGAGGCATTGCGGCCATATTGACTGGCCCCATATTTAGAGACCCTCTTTTCCGAGTATTGCCTCTCGGAGGTGCACTCATCCTCCTATCGAAAAAGGCAATCCTCACAGTACTCGGTATAGAGGGACTCTAATGGGGCCACACAAGATGGCTGCCGATGAACCTAATGTGGCTTCATGTGACGTCATGTATGTTCTCTCTATTTTCTTCCTAACTCTATGCTTGAATATCAAGTCACAAATTATATGCTTTCTTTCTTTTTCTAAAGTTCTCATAATGGCTCGAAACTTATGTTCACATAATGCTTTCTCAATTATTCAACTTATAACAAAAATCATGTGATTCAACATTGAAACATAACCAAAATAAAATTTCCGTTTCCTAAAATCAGTGCAACGGTGCCCTGAACCTGCAGTACAACCTGTAAGGAGCAATGCCTACATCCCCATCTCACATCATCTCCTTCATTCTAAACATCTATAACTATGTGATTTAATAAATTACTACAGAGGAGTGTATTTAACTGACCCTCATAACAACACAAGCTCTTTCTATACAAGGGATACCCTAGTGAAATAAAGAAAGTCTTAACAGGAAAAAAAAAATATTTAAGCTAGATTCTTCCACAGTTCCATGCCAACAGTGGAAAGGAGATACACACATTAACTCCCGAATGTTGACTGCTGTTCATTTTCTCCTTGTATAAATTTCAGTGAAAGATAGGCAACTAGTGCACTCTTTATGTCTTGTGCATTACTTGAAACATTTAATAAATTACACTTAATCTAAATTACCTGTATTATTGAGTATGCATTAGGAAAGTTAAACCATACTAGCAGACTATTTTGAACTAAAACATTTATTTATAAAGAAGCCCTTGTTTTCACAGGGCTTCCTACAACAAATGACAGATGACTGACTCAGTGTAGCCAAGTAGAGGAACAAAACATTTTAAAATGGATTTTGGTATTCAGCTGATGACAAAAATTGTTCTCATAAATTACAAACTTGTATTACTGACTTTTCTTTTTAAACAAAAGTAGTGAATGTATTCTTAGCGAGGAGTATATATACTTTTAAATAAGTTCAGATCGAAAAACAACAGTGAAAGTATAGCCAAAATTTTTAGTGAACTATCGAAATGTTTGAAAATTTATACTTCTGAGCCTACATAAACAGAGGAATAGGGGTTTCTATAAACATTTAAAATTTATAAATGGTATATATAGTACAAGGAAAGTAATGCGTATATGTGTGTTTACCTCGCCGAGAAAACAGTGCGTATAGAACTAATAATTACTATATACGAAATGTATACCTGCATTAACAAAAATTGGCAGATTAAAAAAGATAATTTTCTCACATAAAAGGGATACTAGCTAATGCAAACTTTAGTATTTTGCAGCTAATATAAATAATAAAACTAAAGAGGCTCAACCCCATGAGTGTAAGTAGAATTGTTACAGTAGTTTTACTTCAAATTGTGCATCATACACTACCATAGTAAAGAAACCGCAAAGCTATTTTCCCAACATTTCTATATCTTAATGCTTTGTATTTATCAATCATATTGATGCTTAAACATTACTGAATATTGTAAAATTGGGAATATATACATATATATAAATTCTAAAGGATTGAAAACTAACTGGGACAAAAGGAGATCTATATTTTTTATTGATAGCATTACCTTATTCCTAAATACAAGCATGATACTTGCAACTGCGAGGCAGGCAGAGAGTTAGAGTTTTACTCAAAAATCATAGTTCTATATATGCCGCACACTAATGACTCTTCCTTCACCCACTTTACAACTACTCTGAATGAAATCTGATGGAAACAGTCAAGAGAACTTATTTCACAAGCCAGTAGAAATTGAAAGGTTGAGGTAACGAATATGGTGTCAGCCTGATGCATGTGGAGGCATCCAGTGGAAAACTTTGATAATGTATTTTGTAGAAAGTATTGATTTCCCAGCAATAATTACTATCCTAAACTAATAAAATGTGTCTGACCTCAATCTCGGTACAATTTGGGACAGCTAATACGGGCTCAATATGCCCAAACTTGATGAACGCTCCCCCACCGGAAGATGGTAAAGACTTATCAGAAAAGACGTCATCTTCAATCTATCTACCCGGTCGGAAAACTCATCCAACCAATTACAGGTTGAAGGAAGCAAACGAACGCTCAAAGAACAACACGAGAAACCATAAGAAAAGATACGAATAGAAACGAAAAACTCACACGGTCATTCCTGTTGAAATCGGAACAGATATAGCACTAAATATCAATATATCTAAAATATAACAATAACCTAAACACAAATAAATAACTAATATGATGAACACCAGATCATACAAAGTGAGAAAAATCTTACCCAAGCCACTTTACATAACCATCTTTTAGGAATAACACGTAAAGCTAACTGAAAGAAGAGTACCATAGAAGCAACGCCAATGCCCTCTATTGCCACATCTAAAGACTAAACAGACCACTACAACAAAATAATTACCACTGCAACCAAAAGATGGCAGCATGAGTTACAGACAACTCAAGGGACCAAATAGAAGATAAACCCTCCACCTCTCCCACAATTAAATTCCTTTTAACCCAACCCGGAAAGTTATTCTAACCTCAAAATTACCCTGAATCCTAAATAATTCTTCGTCTACAAGATTGATGGATTAGTCAGCTCCTTACCTCTATTATGGTACGTCTATCGTTTCCAGATCGATCGTCGCTGAACTTACTAAAGAAGAAGAAAAAAACGAAAAAATGAATGAATCAGGAATGAAACTGAATGAAAAGAAGAACATAAGAAAGTTGTACAAGTGAACCCTAGCTTCGTTTCTCTTCAGCGAACAACAGCTGTCTTTATAAAATAAACTTTGCTTTGCTTCCAAAACTTTTCTCCAACAATGATGAACCATATCGCTTTGAACTTTAAGAAGGCACTTAATAACTATAGCCTATCCCAGTACAGTTAATTCCTTGAAACCTATAAGCAATTTCCTTAGTTATTTCCTTGTACAGTTATAAGACGACTACCTCCCCAAAGGATGAACAGTTAACAGACCGAACGAAAATTCTCGTCAGCCTACACACTTGATGACGTTGAATTCCATGAAAGATAATGAATTGTTAAGGAATACAAGAAGAGAAACTACTTCTAAGGACCCTTAAGCTACCTGCTACTTCTTGGAGACTGTTGTATTTCCAACGCTGTAGCGATATTCTGCTGTTTTATTCTCTTGTAGTGATGGAACTTCATTTTCCCTTGTGTTCTCCAGAAACACCAGTCTAATGGAACTTGTCTCCGTCAAGAAACCCCAGTGCACGTCGGACTATCTTCCTGAATAACATTGAACTATTCTTCTCCAATGAAATATTGTGTTTTGTATATTTTTTCAGGTAATTTGTTTTTAAAATGAAAAGAGTGTGCTCTTAATGAACAATCAGTGCTTCAGCGAAGGTAAAATATTTAAGATTAGCTAAATAGACCTCATTATCTTTATTTGGTTTTATACTTCCGTGTTCTTTTGTTTGTTAAGTCACTTCCGTTTTAAAAGCTAATACGATGTTCCGACAAAACTTTCTGCAGTGCAAGATGAATCATACTAACAGCCTGAATAAAAAGGATGCAAAGATTTTCCTTGAATGATCTTCTT
>JAGDQP010054941.1:0-13243 GCA_022664845.1 Lepisma saccharinum
GGCCATTAGGTGTTTTGTCACCTTTGCTTTACATTGCCCACCACCATTTGAGTCTTTTGGTCACAGTACCCATTTTAAGATTTGCTCTATAGTTATTTTCATTTCAATAAGTAGTAAATACAGAAAAGACAGATGGGGTTAAGTTGCCTATTGGGTTAATATGGGAACCTACAGCACACAATATGTTTTTTTTCTATGAACTCAACCTTTAGCGCGCAAACGAAAACATGTTTAGTTAAACTAATATGAGCTTTGTCGTCACTGAACACCATTTGATTTTATAGGTAGATGGCTACCTCGTTTCCTGTTAATCAAAGCGTGCAAGGGAAACTGATTGCAGATGTGAAGCCATTGTTATGGTATAGTGGATCTATACCACCCATGTACATAACTAGTATCAAAAACCAACGTGAGAGTAGGATCACCAAAAATTGATAACGCTCACAGTCTTTACATAGATCGATATTGTATTACAAGACACTCTATAATGCAGACTAGCGCCTAATAGTATAATCGATAGTAAGAAAAGAACTACAATTTGGAATCGTTTACTATGTGGAGACAATAATGACCCCGTCGTACCCAATTGGTCAGTATATAGGTCACTCTACCACGCATGCTAGCACCAAAGCTCGAATTTGGTGGTGAGAAATTAACTTCAAAGTGGAATCATGTTTTATATGGAGACATTCACAATCTATATATACACGATTGTATACTATATAACTTAGATATAACCTGAACGCAAGGACGATATAGAAACTGACTTCAGACTGCACTACATTTACAATATCATTTGAGATTTAGTGACATGCTCAACCTTTCCATACATGATTTTGGAATACATGCACTTGCTTTATAACACTAGGGAATACCTTAACGCGAATCAGGTAGAGAGAAACTGACTTCACGTTGGAATACATGAAATAGCATAAACATGGCCATATGAACCCGTCATAGTTTTAAGCTTCAGTTGTACTATATACAGTTACGTTGTAACACAACACGACTCCTGAACACAAAGCTGATAGAAAGGAACTTATTTCAGATCGAATAATAGCCTTTTACCAATGAAAGCATTACAACATCATTGTAATACAGACTAACGTTTTAAGAATAGCAGTACAGCCAGTTGTCAGGCTATCCAAAGAATGTAATACTACCCTGTCTTATAAAGCTATAACAAAGGTAAGATATGTTTAAATAGAGGGTATTATTTCGCTACTAGTCTAATATGGCAGTGGAGGGAATCAACTGAGTCGTTTACTAGGTTTGAGACATGTTTGACCTGAGCCATAGTTGCCTAAAGGCATTAAAATAAATTAAAATGAGACACGTTGTCGAGACCAGATAATATTTCTATATTATTTATATGTATAATTTTAGAAGTAGAAAGGTAATAGAATTGAGTAGTAGAAGAATTCAGGATGGGTCTTTTGGTATGTAAGATAAGTCTCGTTTAAGTAAAGACATTATTGTGTTTTATAGATGATGGAACTAATAGAGATATCTTAATAATGTATCAGTTATAATATTCACTAGAAGTCAGATTCAGGTTGGTAGAAAGTTGAGAGGTAAGTCGTAGTTTTGAAGATACATTGCTGGGATGGATGAATTTGGTACAACGGAGAAAAAACTCGGAAATATTTCAGGGATTAAATCTTCTAATCATTGTAGCAATGAGAACAGGCTTGAATATTCGATGGAAATCAATGACAAATACCACCCACTAGACTACGTAATGCATACATTTAGACCTTGATATAATTATGGCGCTATATTTTCAAGCAAATAATATTTTTTCCTATGAAAGATTAGTACTTATGTAAACCGCTCTAGATTATATATTGCGTGACGAAGGTCTCTACATTTATACTATTCGTTTTTTGACTTAGCTAAAGGCGAAGGAGTACCACCCACTTGAGCACAAATTCCATGTTTTTATGACATGTATTTACGACTGAGTATCAGCAAAGTTTCGTTGATTTGAATTTACATTACCTGAAATGTAAGACAAGTTTTGACCAGATAAAAATATAAAGGACATCAATTGAGACCGTCAAAGCAAAACGAGTTTATACGAAATGTTCCTGCTACCTAAGACTATAGTGAACTACAACCTTTAGCGTTTTGAAAATACAAGCTTTGCAACGAAGATGAGCTTATTAAAAAGGAATAATACGACAAGGTGAAATCATTGTATAATTTCTACAGTTTTTAAAATAGTAACTATTAGCAACGCTCTATTGATGGAATATTATCCAAACACATAATAATGAGCGATATCCGGAGCGCCTTAGTATTATCGACTAGGCGTTTTACTTTCAAATTTAAGGTCACGGAACCAGCCAAGACTTGATCCTTTAAGCACATAACATATAAGTTTCGAGAAAAAGCTGTCTCATGTAGTACTAAGACGATCATAGGAAAGCTTTTCTATGGAATACCAAAGATTGTCATACCCAAGCAAGCAGTAATATTGATTTGTTGTTTCGGAGAATACAATTCAAAACTTTAAACACTTTATGATATGATATTCCTATAGAAATGAATGCTGACAAGGTTATGTTATTTAAGGGAAGCGAACTCGAACCATATAATAAATTCCAAAACCCGAAATAGCACAATTCAGATTGGACATTATCCCCAGTTCCAATTCCATCCATAATTGTGATCTTTAACTTTATATCTGAAGAAGACTGATGCAATGACGAATTGTAGATTAGAGATGGCCATATGATCCTTTAAATAATGGCATACCACATCCAGACATTCCATCTAAATAGATGCAATGCCGCCCTGGAACAGGCTTGATATGCCGCCCTCAACACATTTACACGATCCTGGATTGCTTATCGGTCTTCGGAAATAAAACATATCGAATTTAAATATATAGTAAAATATACCAGAGGTTTCCTTGATCCAAGGTGGGTATACCTCCAATGATACGCAACTGCCATGCCTACTTTCATATCTTATAGAGTAAAGAAGTGATTTCTTTAAAATAAACGATATATGGATTTTACACCATTATCGACCCTCCATTAATCAAATCTGTTAAACCTTCGGCCTTGCGTCCAGGCTCTGTAGACTTGTACAATGTAGAGAGGTATAATATTTAATTCAATTGTCTTTGCTTAAGAGGAGAAACAACAAATTACCAACAACAAAGGCAGGTTATTTATGGAGCTGCTCCATTATAATCACTTCGGTTCCTGAGGAACCGAAATCACCATCCAGTTCTAGTGAATCGATTAGTTTTTTGAATTGATTCAGTAAAATTAGGTGATTTCGGTTCCTCCATAGAAGGCTTTTCTATCTAATGTTATTTGAACTAAATTTATGCAATTTAAAGTAAATTAACTGAATTTAGTTAAATATCAAGTAATTGAAAAATTTAAATAAAAGTCAAAAATTAAAGTTACAAAATATTTTTTAAACGAAGTAACACAATTACAAACAATACATTGAACACTTAATGCAGATTAAAACAAATTTCACCAAGAAAAATTGGTTAAAATATGAACGCACTTTGTAACAGGATCAAGGTTATCACGTTTGAAATTATGGAATATGTAATTTGCAAGGTAATTTACAAAAGGTCTGTTGTAGCTGTTTAATGATACCTTTACCCTTCTCCACAAACTTTCAATGCTGTTTGAGTGTACACCTGTTATTGGGTCTACAAAATTAACATTGTGATTAATTATAAGGTGCTGGTATCAAATGTGTCCTAATCTTGCATAAGCAGACCAGCAGTCACTCATAATAGTAGTTTCCGGTTTTATCTATTCTTGAATTAATTGTGAAAGTGTTTCGGATAATATATCGTGAACTGATACTAAGAAACACTTATTAGATCCTCTTTTCACTCCACCAAAACCCCATTCACCTCTAACTTTATGTCCTACGCTGTATTGTCGACGACCACACTTATTTTCGTCAATTTCTAAATAACACCTTTACCAATTTTTTAACTTGATGTTTCAATATCTTCTACAAGCACTTCATGTATAAACTGATTCAAATCTGCACTTGTATGTGAAAATCCGTATTCCATTTCAATGTGAGAATATTTTGTTTGCGTATAAGATCATATGTTAAAAATCAAATCTCACCTACAGTTAGACGGCTTTTTAAAAACCAAGATGAATCTCTAATACTTTTTATTCTTCCACATTGAACTCTTTTCCATTGATTATCTGTGTTTGTTTTGTAGTTATTAAAGCATCTCCATATTCGGCAATCAGATACTCTCTTGTAAAGAGAGAACGTCATTGGTGAGTTACATTTTGAACTGAAAATAAACCCCTACTTACTACACCAATTATTCCTTAATAACGTCCATCATTTCCACCAGTTTTTGGTATTTTCATCTGGGATGAAATCCTTTGCTGATATAGATGAATAGTTTTACTAATACTTGGTAACATCTTAAAACATATAGTAATAAAGTATTATATCACTTAAACATAAACGATGACTTTTTACGTTAACAAAAATACGTTTTTCTAATGAAAAGATTTTTATCATTTGATTATATTATTGTTAAATTTGAATTTAATCATTTTTACTGTTTTTTAAAATACAAAAATTATATTGTTATAAAGAAACCAAATAAATTAATTTACTTATGATAAAAATATAACAATGAAATCTTAAAATTTAAATGTCAAAAATGCTTTCTAACAAAAACACTGTTTACTACACTGAACGATTCTAAATAACCGGAATAGAAATAAAGTAATGTGATTCGTTCAAATGAACTGAAGTGAATGTAATGGAAGTGGTCACTTCAATTCCTTACTCATTGGTAAAGAAGTCAGCAACGAATATTGCTGGATGTACTGTATATATATATATATATATAATTATACTGACTTCAAAGAACTCATAGAATCTTATCATGAGTATGAGTAAGACATACGTAAGCAAAGTAATATACAAGATACATACAAGAAAATCAGATTCTAGCCAAGGCCTATTACATATAAAATATTAAATCTGAATATCTAATACAACTAAGTTCTAGGAATGAAAGATGAAATGTATGCTACTAACAAATAATGCAACTTTGCTAAATGTGAATTTACAATGAAAACTTTCGTTACAAAGAAAATTGTATTACACATTTTAATGTTGATTCATAAGATAAAGAAACGCAAATGACACGAACACGAAATTTCATTTTGGTTTTCTAAAAGTTTATGATTCCCAACTCATACAAAATGTAGTGTTGTGAAGAAAAGTTTACAAGTTTAGTTTGGTTTTAAAATTTTGTAGTAATCAATTTCGTTTTCTAAATTGTACAAAACACATTTTGTAGCAATGATCTTAAGTTCCACAAAATGTGTTTTGTCTTCTTTTGTTTTTAGTTTTAGAAAAAGTATTTTCTTTCTTAATTTAACTTTACCAAAAGTGTTTCTCCTTTTCCATTTTTAGTTTTAACAAAAGTATGTTTTTTGGTTATTTTACAAATGTATTTTCCGTTATTCGTTTCTAGTTTTACGAAAAGTGTTTCTTCTTTTCCTTTTTCAGTTTTAATAAAAGTAATTTCTATTTTTCTTTCTGGTTTACGAAAACTTCTCTATTTCCTGTTTTATAGTTTTAACAAAAAGTGCTGTCTTTAGTTCTACAAAAAGTATTTTGTTTTCTTTTCCGGTTAAACAAAATGTATTTTCGGCTTTCCTTTTTAGCTTCATAAAATATTTTCTATATTTTATTTTTAATTTTACAAGTTTTTTCTATCTTTTGTTTAATATATTTTACAAAACGTGCTTCCTGTTTTTCGTTTTTCGTTTTACAAAGCTTTTTCATTTTAGTTATTACAAAAGGTTTTTTTATTTTTGTTTTTTGTTTTACAAAAAGTGTGTTCTGTTTTTGTTTTAGTTTAAACAAAAAGGTTTGTCTGTTTATGTTTCTCGTTTTACAAAAAAATCTATTTGTTGCTTTTAGTTTTACAAGAAGTATTTACTGCTTTTCATTTCTAGTTTTACAAAAAAATTTTTTTTTAATTTGCAAAAGTTTTCCCGTTTCTGTTTTACATAAGTATCTTTTACTTTAGTTTCTGTTTTGCCTTGCAACACTTTGCAAACAAAATGTCACTCACAGTTTTTAACAAGAAAATTTCCATAAAATAAAAAATTTCATTGTAACTTGACCGAAACTTAAATATCATTCCCACCTTTAATGCAAAAAAGTTTGTTGTACTTTTATAAACTTTGCTGTAACTTCAATTTGTAGTTTGTACTTTGTAACTTACACAAAATAAAATGTCATTTACAACTTTGTAACCAAAATGTTGATTGTACTTTAACAACCTTTGTTGTAACTTAACCTTATCCTTTTTAGTTTGTAACTAACACGAAGTTAAATTTCATTCACAACTTTGTAACCAAAAACTTTGGCATAATTTTAAATACAGGTTACCTAAGCTTTCAGTTGATAGTTTGTAAGTTACACAAAGTATGTCACTCCCAACTTTGTAACAAAATGTTTGTCGTACTTTAACAACTTTAGATATAACTTAACTTTATACTTTGTAGTTTGTAACCTACACAAAGTAAAATTTCATTCACAATTTTGTAACCAAAAGGTTATGTGTACTTTTAAACAGTTTGTTATAACTTAAGTTCTCAGTTTGTAGTTTATAAGTTACACAAAGTGTAATGTCACTAACAACTTTGTAACAAAAATGTTTGTCGTACTTTAACAAGTTTAATATAACTAAACTTTACACTTTGTAGTTTGTAACTTACACAAAGTCAAATTTCATTCACCACTTTGTAAGCAAAATGTTTGACGTACTTTTAAAGAACATTTTGTTATAATTTAACTTTTCAGTTTGTACTTTGTAACTTGCTCAAAGTAAAATTTCATTGGTAACTATTTAATGAGAATGTTTGTCGTACTTGTAAAAAGTTTTGGACATAAGTTTTCAGTTTGTAGTTTGTTAAGTTCGACAAAGTATAATGTCACATAACTTTGTATTAAAAAGTTTATCATTCTTTTAAAAATATTTTGTTATAACTTAAGTTTTCAGTTTGTAGCTTGCACGAAGTCAAATGTCATTTCCTATTTTGTAAGAAAAAAGTTTATAGTACTTAGAAAGTTTTGATATTACTTAACCTTTCACATTATAGTTTTTAAATTAAAGAAAGTAAAATTTCATTCACGACTTTGTAATAATCATTTAACTTTTACAAAACTGTTGTGCTTTCTGCATTTTGTTTTTAGTTTTACAAAATTATTATTTTAATTTTAGTTCTACAAAATCTGTTTTATATTTTCTTGACGAAACGAAATATGACTCACAACGTTATAACAAAATGTTGAATTCATAATTCATTTTTGCAGTTTGTAACTTGTACAAACAAAATATTCGCATTTTGTAACAACAAAAGTTTTCCCTCGATCAGAGATGTAACATAAAACTGTCTTTTGTAAGTTATCCACAAAATTTTATTGCGTAAACAATAAAGTTTTGTACCGCTTGTACAACTTAGAACAGACACTTCTATGTTACATTTTCGATGGAGGGAAAACTTTTGTTGTTACAAAATGAGAATGATATTTTGTTTGTACAAGTTTCAAATTGTAAAAATGAATTATGAATTGAACTTTATATTATTTGTATTGTCAAGTAAGAAAATATAAATCGGAGTTTGTAGAACTAAAAATAAAGTCATACGAGTTTGTTACGTGCTTCAATAATTAATACCAATAGTTTCAAAGAAAAATTAACAGGAACATCAAAACTATGTCAAAACACTCTTGGGACATGGGACTGTCCTAAATGTGAATTGACTTAGTTTTGAAGTTTCTATTCACTTGTCCTTATGGCTAATGGCATTCATTATTGAAGTACGCAACAAACTATAGTTTGTGAAAGTTACTTTTGGCTTAGCTGCACTCAAATATAAATAATCAACGTAAAACGAGAAAGGCGGGAAAACTTGCTTGGGTTCAGTCTTAGAGGCTATTCTATGAAATCTTTACATCTACGGAATCTCTAGCGGATCTTCTGTACAATACCACAGTCTAGGTTGTAGGTTTACCGTATTAAACAAATAGAGGGGGCAGTCTCATCCGTCTGTTCTATATTTAGTGGCCATTAGAACGGAAAAGCATTTGATTGAATCTTTAAATAAATGCAATGTACGAAAGCAAGACTTAATACGACGTGTTTTCGAGCAATGTAGACCAATGAACCTATAAAACAACTAGGTAAAAGGACCTATCAGTTTAATGGGACTCCGTGAAGTTAAATTGCAGATTCTTTTATGTCTATGCGCTTTGTTTTAGTCATTAAAGTCTGGGTGCATATTGTAGAAAAACACCGTAAGACTGGTCTGTAAATTTGATATATTACGTGAGTAGTTGATTCAAATTATTTCCATTATACATCTTTTCTGTACTTAGTTTCCATTAGGCACTGTTAATCTTTAAATGACTATCCTCCGAAAGACAAACCCACGCTAAAGATACATACAAGTAGACAAGGTAAATTGGAGGTAGAGGTAAATACATTATATCCTAAGCACATATTCTCAACTCGGATCTCCAGGGAGAGTCAAATCCAGAACTCCCTGTTTAAAAGTGGTCAACGATACCAAATCCTCAAGGTATGTCTCCAACCAAGATGAATCCGTTGTCGGTTTCATTGAAAGATAAGAATCTCTAAGATCATTTTACATTTCGTTCCAAATCACTTGTGTTGTTTACGGAGAATCGAATCCGCAATTCCTTCCTTAGAAGTTGGTGATGCTAGAGACTTGTCTCTGACCAAGATGAACTATTGGTACCTGCCATCGAATGCTAACAACATCTAAGGTTAGTTTACATTTAGTTTCAAATAACTTGTCTCCCCAACGAGCATCAAATCCAGAACTCTTGCTTAGAAGGTAATTTATCCACAATACATAACGATTTTATGACTACAATGGACTGGTGGTGCTACCAATTATTGGTTAGAAAGTTAATTTATTGTGGGTTCCTCATCATTTGTTTCTATGGCGGAAATCAAACTCGGGACCGCTTCGTTCCCAATCAAATGTTACCAGTTATCCACAGATGATGAAGCCAAATCCCGTTACCAGGATGCATTCAATGAATGAAAAGCAATCCCTACGCTTATATTAATGTAGGTACTAAGTTACTTGTATCCTATAGCGAGAATCTAATCCTAGGCATATTAGTTCCAAGTAGTGAACGTTACAGCTCTTCCTAAATTCGTCATTTTTCTCGTCATATGATCAAGGAAATCTGATTATTCTATGTATTCAGTGGCGGAATACCTCAACGCCACCTCAACTGTGTTCTTAGCTCTGGTAATTCTTGATTTGAAAGTTTTCGACAGACAGACGTGTAGGGGATATAAGATTGTCTTGTGGGGTATCGTTGAACAGCTCTTGATGAATAATCTACAAATCAATAAATAGTTTCTCGACTGCTCTCATATAAGGCGAGATTTGATTAAAAAAAAAATAACTTCGAGATCTACCTCAGCCCGTAGTCCTGCCGAAAGGGATTTTTTTATCTATTAATATATGCTTTGCTAGGATTGTTGGAATGACATTTTAATCTAATTACACGGTTTATTTGAAATACCAATGTGCTCATTTCAGTTTATAAGATTCGCAATACACTATTTGAAAGTAGCGACTACCGGGAACACCACTCGCTTCTTTTTACCTTAATGTATGAACGTGCACCTGTAATTCATACTTATGATTTGAATCGTTTAATCACTCAAGAGCAGTATTGTAAACAAATTGATTCGTGTAGCTGCGGAATTCCGTAAATATTATTTTCAATTTCTCTGTATTTGATTATTTCCTTGCACAAATATTCAAAATATGTAAAACTTTTGTTACATACTTTATACTGTTAAAATTTTTGTTAACGTTTCTAGGAATTTTCAGGGAGGTTTCTAAGAATTTTAGTATTTCATGTTGTTTCACTGTAATGGAGGAAAACTCAGAGACTTTTCGTATGATTACCTGGATATTTTTCGTTTTCAGTTCTGCACCTGCGCAGAATGAGAAAACTATTTCTTATCGTACCTGTGCATGCAATGCTACTCAAGAGGTTGCTGCTGCTATTTTGTCAGTTCTTATTTTGGTAGAAATGGGAAAATCCAAATAACAATTACATAAATGGTTAAAATGAGGCGTGAGTCGTGGGATCAACTTAGTTGTTATCTTCGGGATTTAGCCAACGTAATTCTAACACACTATACTATTTTCTTTTAGCTGGAAATTTAAAGCTGTCAGTACGACGCTAGACTTTTCACTAAAGAACCCATGTTCAAATCTCCTTTAGACTTCTTCTTCTTTCTGCTCTCAACATTCCTGATAACTGTATGACGGATATTTTTATTAGTAAAATTACTGAAAATTCCCAGGTAGGTACAGTTGCCTAGCTTTTCCCAGGAATGTTTCGGTAAATCTTTAACATTGTACGTTCATTTATTTCTATATATCTGGTAAACAATTTGGACAGAGACGTAAATTTTTCATTTTTAAAATAACAGTTATTCAGTCAATTTAAATATAGTTTAGAAATAGTAGAAGAACTTTAATGATATGTATACCAATTTCACAATTTATGGTATAACATGGATCCGCTCCCATAATATAAATATTTTTGTGTCTCACTTATTGGTATTCTATATATCCTAACTATAGCTATATATTACTTCAAAGTTGTACTGTTTTCTCTCTATTTCAGAATATTATTTCCAATCTAAACCCCAAATTATATGTAACAAACTATTTTCATGTCATATTAATATTCGTGTTCTTGTACTGAGATCTGAAAGCCAGCATACCCATTTCAAATAAGTCAAGGGACGGCAACTTTTAAAGGTCTATCTTCTTTGGAGACTCTAGAGACGAGACCGAGACTAACGTGGCAAGACTCGAGACCGAGACGAGACTAAGGTTTACAATCGAGACGGAGACCAAGACCAAGACCGTAATTTTCAGATCGAGACGAGACCAAGAAAGACTGTTCTAAAAAAATTCGAGACGAGAACGAGACTGATACCAGTCTCGTCTAGATACCATCCCTACTGTTGGCATTTCATCAAAGAGACTAAATTTTAATAAAGATTGAATTTCGAAACGGAGGTGGGGTGGGTTGGGTTTCTTCCTACTTGTCTAGACTATTTTTTGATCCAATGTTTGACCTTCAAATTTCAAGTTTGACCTGACTCGAGAGAATTTTCGTTTTGACGAAAATTTTTGCACGTTCGAACTTTGAATTTGCAAATCAAGATAATTTTTTGTTCCCAAGTTTGACTTTGTTTGTCCTTCGAATTTAAAATTTGACCTTTCGACTCGAGATAATTTTTTGTTGGGTCCGATTCAGCACACCTCTACTAAGCTACTAGCTCTAAAACACGAAGCAGTAGAAAATCACAATAGGTTGTTAGAAACTAACAAGGCAATATCAGGTGAAGATACAAATCCAGTGTGAAGTTCCAAAATCTAGAGTTTATGATTGTTTCGCTTCTTCAAGTGATTCATAAGCTAAAATTATCTTCAGATCAAAAATAATAATAATAATAATAATAATAATAATAATAATATGCACGAATATTGTTCAAAATTAATGTTTCCTTATTGAACTGGGCTTTGTTAATTTTAAGACAAAAGAGCTTTTGGTTTGAAAGTAGGAACTTCCCGCTGCGATCGTCAATTTTTTTATTGATAATAAATTGGATGCAGACAGAGACAGCAAATTTCCGGAGCTGTCCGGACCCCTCCCCCCCTCTGGCTATGTCTCTGTCCACAGGAATTCGTATTTTTGATATATATTAATGAAATTAATGATTTCATTCGCAGTCCACTTGTCTTTTGACATGGCTAATCACCAAACAGTCAATATAACACAATAAAAATATTAGAGAAAATAATCACAGTGGATTTTGCATGTCACGAGCGAAGTGAAGGGCTGCAAACAGCATGGACGCATCATGTGATCGTATGATGACTGATAAATGTTGAACATGTGCTAATTTGCTAACGGCTGTTAATTACTCGCGGGCTGGCGTTAAGCAGCCGCTATTTGAGGTTCACATTATGCTGCTGTTAGACGACTGCTACCAGCCCACAGAAAGCAGTAGATGGTAAACCAGCCTAATGCGAACTGGAGTTCACTATTTCTACTATTGTCCAGATCTTCTTTTCTTGTGGACCTCCGACCACACAGCCGGGTGCCCTACCAATTGCGGTTAAGCAAGCACTGACACCCACCGCCAGCAAGATTCCGACAAGAAATTTTCTTCAGTGTTGCTACTTCCTCAAACCAGATAACAAAAGTCCGAATCCATTTCCCCTAGAATTCTTACGTCCTTGAGTGACCCCTGAGAGAGAAAGGAAGGAAGAAAAAAAAAATACTTTCCTTTAAAAATTTGTACTATAAAGAAAAACATATTTTTAATAAAAGCATAGGGCGCGGTCTACAGTCACTTTAGAAATTCTTCAATTGGCGCGCCCTACACTGTTAAAAATGACTTTCTCAGAAATGAATAAATTTCCCTGCTAAAAAAAAAAGTAAATTTTACTTGAAAGTGAGAAGAAATATCCTTAATAATTAAAATTTGAGAATGGTAGGCCTAATTCTCAAATACGAGCTAAGGCATTCTTTTCAAATTTGAGCTGATGCAATTAATTATTCAAACTGTGTGTCTCTGGAAAAGTAATATTACAATTCTGCTAGATAATTAATTGAAATCTGTAGACATAGTTTGAATCTGGCGAGCGCTGTAAAAGAATATCGTAAATAAGTGCAATGATCTGAAACACACAACAAGAACTAAATTCTCTGTCGGACAGTACAATCTGTATCGCTGCGACTGCATATGAAATTCATACGCTGGCGTGATCGCGACAAAAACAAAACATACCCAATGCAGAAAACAGAGTCGGGCCTCCGCTCGGCCGGTGCCGGTCAGTGTCGGACCGCACTCGGTTCCCGATCGTCGGGCCGATAACCCCAAATGCAGCGAAAACCTTCCAGAAAAACGCTCATTTTGGCCGGCGTCGGCCCAATCATTTCCCGCTTAAACCCCGACCATTTCCCGACAGTCACAGTCGGGCACCACGCATTTGCCGCCGTCGGCACAGCTAAGACTATAAAAACGTGTTTAGTTGGTCAAAACAAATCATGAACGCTGTTTATTGGTATACACATAGCTAGTTACATTTTTTCCGTTGCTCTCATCATGATTTACGGT